>VDFB02059663.1:0-40545 GCA_007258455.2 Sequoia sempervirens | reverse complement strand
AGATCCGACACTATTGAATGTCATCGAAAGGCTATATCAAGGACTAAATCGCCAAGTTGAGCGAATGAGTCTCGTTCACATAAGTCTACAAAACATACATCACAAGAGAGAGAGAGAGAGAGAGAGAGAGAGAGAGAATTTTTTTTATTAGTGGATGGGGCTTTGCCTCAATCAAACCCTGTTTGAGTAATTAACCTTTGAAATGAATTTAAATAACATGAAGGAATGATGATTGAACAAATGAATGTAACAGCTCACTAAACCTTGTTGAATCCTTAGAGTGTAGATCTGTAACTTGTATGAATTGGCTTCAATAGATGTAGATCTTGATCATTAAAATTGATATGGCTTTGAATGCTTGAATTTGGATCACAAATGCTACATCAACATGTTGGCTCACAAACACACATGATGCATGAAGACCTTGACATGATGGTTGAATCTTGAATTGATGCTCAGCTCTTGAATGCTCTTGTAAACTCATAAACTTTTCTTAGGAATGCTCTCTTGAAAATATTAGATCAATTGAAAACTTGTTAGGAGAAATTATGTGAAATAACCTTGTATTTATACTTGTTTATGCCCCAATTTCCCAAAATTACAACACTACAAGCCCACATCAAATCTAGGATAATAAAATCCTGCCAAGAATTTGAATTAAAATAGGTCCAGGTTAAAATGGGACTCATACGCTAGGTTGGGTGAATGAGTTCAGTGGCTTAAACCTGGGACATAGATTTCAAGAAGTGTCTTGTTCAATGCAACATTTAAAATCAAGTCCTGAAACCTAGGTGGGACCCATACACCCAAAGAGGTGTATGATTCTTAGATCCATAGATCTGGAATACATAACTAAAAACATTAAATTATGATTTTCCATTTGTTAAATGTTAGGATTATCCTCAAAAATATGCATTTAATTAGGCTTGTAGATGCAAAATAGGACCAATTAAGGCATATATAAGCCAAGTTTTAATTAACAGGGCCCAAAACTTAATGTGAATATGTAAAACATATTACAACACTAAATTAAGGCATCACTTAGCTCATTTTATTAATTCCCAAATTAAGTGAGAAAAAGGGATACTTTTTTTTCAATACATTTAACCCCCACTTTAGTGAGAGGATGACCTTGCATCAAACTCACACTAAAGTAGACAAGTTCGCATCAAGAGGGTTCCAAGTGTACCAATGCTAGTGAGATAGGATAACAATGATGAAGAGGGTTGCACAAGCCCCCAGGATCGAGATCCTATGGTAGACCAACATAGGTACAAAAGAACACGCATGTGAATGATGTCTAAAGAAACAACAAGATACAAACATACACTGTCAAAAACATAAAGAAGGAAAAAGAAAAAGAAAAAGAAAAAGAAAAAGAAAAAGAAAAAGAAAAAGAAAAAGAAAAAGAAAAAGAAAAAGGAGTGGATCAAGCCTCGACTGTCTATCCAACATGATGTGGATCAAACCTTAGCTGTTTTTCCAACAAAAAAATTACAAGTGGAACATGATGTCCACTATGCAAACAAAATGCACACTCACACGGGCTAGTGGAATCTAGTATCCACTAGGTGAGCCCCTAGTAAGACACATACGCACGTGGCTAGTATGTTCCCACACAGAAAAGCAAGTGACTATGGGAAAGTCATGTCTATGGTCAGCTCCTATACATACTAACCATACCAAAGCTATCACGTTGATAACTTCAATAAGGCACAACAAAATGAAACTTTGATCTTAACAAGGCCTAATAGTCTACATTAAGCACCTATGAACGTTTATGTATGTAAAGGATTTTTTGTTTTTCAAGGGATTTTTCTTAGTTCGTATAAGGTCTCTCCTTAGGTAACATTATTCCTATTGTCTCCAAGAGAGGAAAAATAAATAAATATCATGCTCTTAGAGGAATTCAAACCTAATGACACCACCAAGAAAATGACACATCACAAGAATAAATAAAATCACACAGTGAAACATGAGTGTCGATGTATGCCCCCACTTTAAAGCAGTTGCTAACACCATTGTTGTGAGCAATTTCTTTAAAGTAGAAGAAGATATGAGCTTATTCAAAAATCCCTATGCAAAGTCATATGTTCCCAAATGAAACTACATCATGAATAAAATGGTTTCCCCCAAAATGAAATGTTAAACATAGGAAGAAACTATGTCACATGCAAGCCAACTTAAGGCATGTCTTCCACATCCCAAGCTTGCTCCTCTATATACATGGAAGGTCATCGAATAGCCCAAAGAGACAACGACAAGTGTCATACGAGGACAAGGCTACCTAACTCCTTGCCCCCACTTAGTGCAAGACAAGGATGAACCGAGATGATTGATGAGAAACGTGAACAATCAATATCAATTAGAGGAACTAGGTGCTTCAACATAAGGAAGAGTTCCACACTCCTTAAGATGTTGAATTTTATCACTTAAATCCTTATATTCATTAGTAGAATGACCATGAACTCTATGATATGCACAAAATGAATTCTTGTAGTAAAATTTATTTCATGTTGTTGGAGGGAGAGATATCAAATGATCTTGGAGGATTCTTGACAAGATACTCTCTTGATCAATAATAGAAGGTGTTGCTTTATTTTTTGAAAAAGATATCTCTTGCTTAGTACAAGGTGTCATACTTACACAAGACTCTTTAGATTGCAAGATTTTGTACTCTCCTTTACTGGAGGGTGTAAAATCTAACAAATTTGAATCATTAGTGTTTTGTGTGATGAAATTGATATTAAATGAGGATTTCTTTGATTCTTTCGTTTGTTTCAAAGGACAATAACCAAGACCACTATTGGTTTCTTGTGTGTTATGCTCTATGGGGACACGGATACCTTGTTCTATAGCACCACATCCTTTTCCACTATAACCGAGTTGTGTCAAAAGTTCATAACCTCTTCCATAAAGCTTTTTCATTTATTTTGGATTCGGTGGTTGCTCATAATCAACTTCATCAAATTTTTTCATGTATGTTGTCTTTTCTTCTAAGTGGTTGAAGTGTAGGCTTTCAATCTTGTGTTGACATTACCAATTTTTATTTTTGTTTTTCAAACCCTTTTGTTGTGATCTTGCATTTTCCCATGAATGTAGGTGTGAAATCTAAGGAATCCCAATCATCTTCCAATAACTTCGTGACTTCCTCAATATTATTTTCTTTGTCTTTTGTCGCACAAGTTCCACTTGTATGGTTGGTGTCAATGTTTTCAAATGACTTTGTTTTTCTTTCTCAACGTGTAAAAAAATTTTAGGATTAGGATCAGGCTGGACTATGTAAATTTTATTGTTGTAAACATACTTCATTTTACAATGAAGAGTAGAATGCACTACTTGCATTTCATGAATCCATGGTTTGCCTAAAAGAAGATTATATGAAAGATCATGACGCATAACATGGATAGTAGTTTGCAATGTGGCCTTTCCAACTGTAATAGGTAATGTGATCACACCAAGTGGTTGTTTCCCTACGTTATCAAACCCATGAATAGATAAAGAATCATGTTGAATTTGGATTTTTTCTACTCTGATCTTATCAAGAAGGTTTACACTACACATTAAGTGTTGAACCATTGTCAATCAAAGATCATTTTATCCTCGAGGTATTAATCATAGCTATTATCATGAAAGCATTATTTTATTTTTGCACTTCCAAAGTCCAGGGAGCTCACTTTGGTGGAAAACAATATCAACATTCATTCCTTGAATTAGGGATGCAATATCATTCGAGTTTGCACTAGGGGGAACCATAGCTTGTTGCAATGCATTTTGAAGCATGCTATGGTAACTAGGTGAGGCTTGAATAATTTCCCATAAGGATATCTTAGCAGGAGTATTCTTAAGTTCAACAAGATCATACTCCTTTCCACTTTGTAAAGGAAAACGAGGAGTAGTAGGAAAGATAGGTTGAGGCAATGGGAGGGATGTTGGAGTTGTTTGTCTTGGTTATGGATTTTTTCTTGTATTATATGTGTGAGCAATAGTATTGTAACTCATTTGTTACAAAACATTATCATTAGGTGGTTCTAAGATAAGCACGGGTTTATTTTAAACTTGTGTTTGTTGTGAGGGTGGATAAAGTATAAGAGTTGGCTTAGGAGATCGCTTCAAGGGATATCTAATGTGCATAACCTCAAAAGACCCATCCTTATTATGATGATCTTTTAGCGGAGGATATTTAAGGTTACCTCATCATTTTCATCAAATGAAGCCACATTACTATTGTTTGAAAGACATGCATCAATTCTATATTTCTCTTGTACCATGATATCTACCCTAGTAGGAGAGTTTTTAGGAGAGGATCAAACAAGATGTTGATCATATTCCATGGTTAGGTTTTGTAAGGCAACTTCATCACAAGTAGGGGAGGCATCAAGAGAAGAAAAATTATGATTGATTGGGTCCTTTTGTTTAATTAGATGTTTCCAAGTGGGAGAAGCATTAGGAGAGGGAGAAACAAGACTCTCACGACTCTCAATGAGTGTATCTTCTAACACCAAACTATCTTCTTCACAAATAGGAGAGATATTAGGAGAAGAAAAAATGTGATTGCCATGTTTATCTATGATTTCCTCTTTCACTAAAACATTCTCACAAGCAAGAGATGAATGGAGACTAGGTAAGGTGATGTTTCGAAATGTGTTTATGATCTCATTCTCTTGTGCCATAATATCTTCCAATGTAGGAGAGTTTGTAGAAGAGGATCTTTCAACATTGTCATGATTCTCAATGGGTGTATCTTCTAACACCAAAATACCTTCGCCACAAGTAGGAGAGGTATTGGGAGAAGAGAAACTATGATTATTGTTGGTGTAAATAAAGTATTGTACCTAGTTCATTCATTACTAGGGGACTTATTTACACATGTTAAGTTTTCTTAGGTCCTAGGAAGGAATCTTCCTAGAAGGTGTTAGTTGTCATTAGTTGTTATCTTATCTTTTGACAACTACTACATGTGAACCTAGGTAAGTGTGATTAGTTGTCTCATGTCATATGATTAAGACACTTGTTACAATCCCATGACATCTTGCATCTCACTTGGGCTATATAACCAAGGGGTCTCTCATTGTAAAAAAAATCATCTCATATCATTGAATCATATTGATAAGAATATAGTTTATTCTTGTCACATTCTATTCTCTCTTTTTGTGCTTTCCATTTGGTCTCAAGATCTTGGCAGCCATAGCCAATTCTAACATGGTATCAAAGCGGGTTGGGTGACATTGGAGAGTCTTTTTTTGAAGAGAGATACCAGATTTGGGGGTGTTCCATTTGTGGCTCTTTATTGTAGGCTCAAATTGGAGCTTGTTGGTGCAAATCAAAGCTCACCATTGCATCTGAAAGGTTCAAGAAAGTTGATTTTTCCTTTTGTTTCATCCAAATCGGGCATACGAGGCCAAATCTATGATGGTTTGAAGCTAAAAAGTGGTTGCCAGATCCAAAAGGTAGCTGCATTTTTTGAGCATTTTGGGTCAAATCCAACCCTGCCATCGCGTCCAGAAGGGCCAAAAACCCTAAGACAATTGTCAATTCATCCATTCTGGAGCAATTGTCTGATGAGGCAAAAAAAAATTGCCTAGGGAGCCGTACGGCCCCCCAGGTTGCCATCATTGCTGACGGTATGATTCTTCAAAAAAATTATTATTTTATCGGTCATAAATTTTTTGAATTTAAAAAAAAAAATTATTGTTCTGCCGATATATTCTATATTGTAAAAGTTTTTTTAAAATATCAAAAAGTCAAAATATATATACAAGTTTGTGGACTTGTCCGTAGACCTATACAAGGTACTTTTGCACCTGCCACAGCATACAAGTATTGTGGCCTCTCAACTTCCACCACGCAGCAAACCACTATTAGCTCTACATGGCCCCACATTGCCAATTCATCGGCGGTCACTCATTCAATAAACCGGCAATGGAATTTTTTAAAAATCTTGCAGTATTTATATTAGTAGTGGTTAAATCCAACGACCATCAATTTCAAGCACTCAACCAAAAAATATTCTTATATTCTTCCGAAGATTCCATCAGTTTCCAGAATATTCCGGTAGTATTTTGCTAGATACCAAAAGCATCTGCCCAAGATTCTATCAAGGCGAATATTCCATCCGCAGGGAATATTCCTTTTTGACGGTCCTGAGGTGGTCAAATTTAATCCATTGGTCAGTTGACATCAGCAATAAGTCAGTGTTCTAAAAAAAATTTCCCCCCTCATCGTTGGGCTTTTTGAATTTGCAGTTTGAATTTGAAGACTCTTATCTTGCTCATTTTGACTCCATTTTTTTGAGCAATTTTTTTTTTATTTGGGATAATTTTTCATGATCTACATAGTGGTGCAATTAGTTTTTGGTTTTGGTGTCTTTTTTTTCCAGAAATTACAGATTCTTACAGGTGTTGTTGCTTCGTCCTCATTTTGGGAACTTCAAGAGCTCATATCTTGCTCCTACAGCAACATTTTTGGGTGCAGTTTTTTTTTAAAGTGCATGATTTTTCATGTACTTCTCAGTGGTATGATTAGATTGATCTTATTTTGTACCAAAAATTGTACTTGATTCTATGGCCTATTTTGTCATTTGCATGTACCAAAATGAAAGACCACTTTGCTATTTTTGGCAAGTGGCAACTGGAAATGCACTACTCATAAAGTGCCAAATCAGCTATTGCTTGGGGGGGTTTCTTGATTGAGTGATTTGGGGGGGTAATCTTGCAATGGTTGCTTGCATTATTTTGCTTGGTTTGTGTTATTGCAATGGGGAAATCTCAAATTGAACTCCTAACTCCACATAATTATGCTACATGGAGAAAATTAGTATGGCACTATCTCATGATGAAAGGTCTAATAGGTCATCTAAAGGAAACCACTCAAAAACCTACTAATGCTAAAGAATTGGTAAGGTGGGAGATTGATCATGAGAAAACACTTGGATGCATATGTTCATTAGTGTCATTTGATTTGCAATTTCATATTGAATCATGTAATACACCTAAAGAGGCATGGGAAACTTTTAAAAAATTGTATGGTAAAACAGATTAGATTAGGGGATATCATATTGATAATGATTTGATGAATCTTGATCCTAAAATTTTTTACCACATCCAAGACTACATCTCCAAAATCAAGCAACTAAGAACACAGTTAAAAGAATGCAGCATTGAAAAAGAGGATTTACAATTGATTCTGAATGTGTTATCCAAGCTTGGTCCTAAGTATTTAGTGTTTGTTTCTAGCTTTCATACCCATTGACTTTCTATGGGAGCATCATATGTCGATCCTAAGTTTGATGACTTTGTAAATCTCCCAATCCAAGAGGAAGCTAATTTAATGAACATGGGTCTAATCAAGTCTTCCAAGTCACATGCATTAGTGGCTAGTGAGTCTAAGGTATAGAAAGAATCGAGGAATCTTGATAAGAAGCAAAAGAAGAAAAAGAACAAGCCACATAAAGAATCATCTAATCAGAATCCTCCTCAAAAAAAAGAATCATCTAAGAAGGAGACGCCTTTTTGTGCATATTGCAAGAAGGATGAACATGAAGAACACTATTGTTATAAGAAGGACATTGATGAGTTGAAAAATATTCTCAAAAAGAATCAGATTGATTTGCCTTCTAGAATGTTTGAATCACCTCCTCCTCCTTCTTCTTCAAAATAGTCTAAAAAGGACAAAGTTCAAGCATCTACATTAGGAAATAAAGGTCAAGCTCTTTGTGCTTTTTCAGGTCCAGGATCAAAGAGATGGCTTCTAGATTCAGGAGCTTCTCATCATATGGCATCTTCATAGTCTATATTCTCTTCATTTCAGCCTTGTACTATGTCTCCTATCTTGATGGGAAACAATGCATACATGAGTGTAATTGGGAAGGGATCTATTAGTTTTGGAGACAACACTTTCCAAGATGTTTTGTGTGTTCCTCATTTGACAAAAAATATTCTTTACATATATCATATTACACATGGTGGAGATGGAAGAACTGTGGAGTTCACACCTAATTCAATCATCATTCGATACTTGGAGACTAAAGAGATCATTGCTACTAGGGTGGTTGATCATTCATCTTGGTTGTATACCTTTACAAATTTTGCTTTTGATGGTGACATTGTTCCTTCGACTGTTGATCATATGAACCATGATATAGAGGAAACATTTGGCTTCTTGAACTTGGGAATTCTCATGTCAGATCCAGTTCTCGAGTCATGCATTTCATCTCCTCCATCTACTGTTGCAGTTGATGATGCTTGTGATTCCATGGTTTTGGTTCCTAGTGATTCAGTGTAGCGGGACATACATTGTCTTCCAGATATGGCTACTTTGGATAGCTTCTTGACAGGTATTTCAGACTTATTTGTGGAGTCTCATCTTGTAGATTTGGAGGAAATCATCGATGACATTCATCTTCTCTTTGATGGAGAAGATCCTTCTTCGGTTGTTGTGAGGGAACACCTTGACCCTCTTGTTCATTCTCTACATGATCATTCTTTGCAAATTTACGTGAGTGTGGATAATTTTGGACAGAATTTGGAGGAGGCTTCTTTGTCTTCAGAGGGGATATACTTATCTTTGGATCATGTTCTACATTCATCTCTACTAGATGTTGAATTTTCCTCTTCAACAATGTGGCCTAGAATGCCTATTTGGAGTGTGACAGCTTTCGACATTGACATGGAGACACTTGAGCATGCTTTAGAGACATCATCATACATCATTCGTATTCCTAACATCCTGCATACATCCATGGTTTTGTTTCTTCCTAAGGGAAGGAATGTTTTTGGACAAGATTGGATCATCTTCAGCATTCAATGTCGAGTTTCTACCATTCTTGCAGGAGACTCAACATTGAGGGGGTGTTGCCTTGTCTCTCTTCTACTTCTCTCTTATGGGGGGGGTCTTTTTCCTCACTTGGGGTTTTTACCTTCTCATTCATCATTGAGAGCATCTCATTTTTTATATTTCATCTCTTTTGGGGAGGAGTTTTGTCCCACTAGGTTTTGTCCTTTTCTCCATTTTTGAGAGATTGCATTGCATATGTACATGGGTACTTAACATGGCCTAGTAGTTGGGACCCATCTTTGTGTCATTTGCATAAAAATTTGCTACTCCCTAAGTTGCACTTAAGGGGGGTTGTTGGTGTAAATAAAGTATTGTACCTAGTTCATTCATTACTAGGGGACTTATTTACACATGTTAAGTTTACTTAGGTCCTAGGAAGGAATCTTTCTAGAAGGTGTTAGTTGTCATTAGTTGTTATCTTTTGACAACTACTACATGTGAACCTAGGTAAGTGTGATTAGTTGTCTCATGTCATATGATTAAGACACTTGTCACAATCCCATGATATCTTGCATCTCACCTTGGCTATATAACCAAGGGGTCTCTCATTGTAAAAACAATCATCTCATATCATTGAATCATATTGATAAGAATACAGTTTATGCTTGTCACATTCTATTCTCTCTTTTTGTGCTTTCCATTTGGTCTCAAGATCTTGGCAGCCATAGCCAATTCTAACAATTATCATGATTTGCTATGCTTGTATCTTCTTCTATCACATCATTCCCACAAATAGGAGAGATAAGAGGGGGTGAGGAATTAAGGAAGGTGTCAACATTCTCACTCTCTTGCACTAAAAGACTCTCATAACTAGGAAATATTTTGGAGGAATGACTAACATGCTTGTTGATGAACTTTTTCTTGGCATACTTGGAAAAGAAAGATACTAACATTATAAAGTAATCTATTTAACTCATGCAATGATTCAAAATGTAAACAATTGTTTAACAGATTTGATGATTTTTACTATTGAAATGATATTTGAAATGATTAAAAATGACTACACTAAATAGAAGTTTTTGAGCTAGATGCATAAAACAGAAGTTTCACGTCGGGTTCACCAAAATGAACACAAGGTAAATAGGTGTCCATCTTTTAGGAGATGAAACTTTGGAACCTATTTCACACTTTAGTTCATTAGGAACCTAGATTACTCAACCAAATGACTTGCTTGAGGAAAGGGACTAGTGGGTTCCTATTGAAATTGGACGGGGGTTCACTGTTAAATGAAGCTTCAAAGGAGAAATGCAAATACCTATCCACAAAACCCAAGAAACTTGAAAGCATGAAATTAGATTGACAAACTGAATGAAACAAAAAGTACCTGGAGGATTGGAGAATTCAAAACAAGGTTTGTAAACCCTGGAAATTGTTGTCTCATATTGCATTGGGACTAATACGCCAAGTTGGGCAATTTAGTCCCACTCTAGGGTTTTCAGGGTAGGATCTGGGATTCTCTTAGAGTTGATCAAGATCTACTAAACGATGATCAAAAACTATAACAGGACTAATATGCCAGGTTGGGCATATGAGTCTTGCTATGGGATTTTTTAGGATCTTTCTGAATCTTTTGAACCTAGATCCAACACCATTGAATGTCGTTGAAAGGCGATATCAAGGACTAAATTGCCAAGTTGGGAGAATGAATCTTGTGAACACATAAATCTACAAAACACACATCACAAGAGAGAGAGAGAGAGAGAGAGAGAGAGAGAGAGAGAGAGAGAGAGAGAGAAAATGTTGTTTTGTTAGTGGATGGGGGTCTGCCTTAGTCAAACCTCGTTTGAGTAATTAAACTTTGAAATGAATCGAAATAACATGAAGGAATGATGAATGAACAAATGAATGTAACAACTCACCCAACCTTGTTGAATCCTTAGAGTGTAGATCTACAACTTGTATGAATTGGCTTCAATGGATGTAGATCTTGATCATGAAACTTGATATGGCTTTGATTGCTTGAATTTGGATCACAAATGCTACATCAACATGTTGGCTCACAAACACACATGATGCATGAAGAAATTGACATGACGAATGAATCTTGAATTGATACTCAGCTCTTGAATGCTCTTGTAAACTCATAAGCTTTCTTAGGAATGCTCTCTCTAAAATCTTAGATGACTTGAAAACTTTCTATGAGAAATTATGTGAAATAACCTTGTATTTATACTTATTTATGACCAATTTCCTGAAATTACAACACTACAAGCCGACATCAGATCTAGGATAATAAAATCCCACCAAGAATTTGAATTAAAATAGGTCCAGTTAAAGCGGGATTCATACACTAGATTTGGGCGTATGAGTCCCAATGGCTTAAACCTGGGACACAGATTTCAAGAAGTGTCTTATTCAATGCAACATCTAAAATCAAGTCTCGAGACCTAGGTGGAACCCATACACCCAAAGGGGTGTATGATTCCCAGATCCCTAGATTTGGAACACATAACCAAAAACATTAAATTATTATTTTCCATTTGTTAAATGTTGAGATTATCCTCAGAAATATGCATTTAATTGGGCTTGTGGATGCAAAATAGGACCAATTAAGGCATAAATCAGCCAAATTTTAATTAACATAGCCCAAAATTTAATGTGAATATGTAAAATATATTACAACACTAAATTAAGGCATCACTTAGCTCATTATTAATTCCCAAATTAAGTGAGAAAAAGGGATACTTTTTTGTCACTACAGGAGCAACAAGAACATCAAGTGGAACATCCAAAACCAAGATCGGAGCAATCAGAACTGTGGTAGAGACATAAACTATATGATGTTATAAATCTTAAATCTTAAACTATAAATTTCATAAACGTTGAACCCTAAATTATAGCACCCAAACTCTATTCATAATATATAATAAAACCTAAATTATAAACCATTAACTACAACCCTCAAAACCTAAAAATATAATTTTAACTTTGTAAAGTATGAATCTTAAGCCCCTAACTATAAAGCCCAAACCATAAAATTTTAAAAACTAAAACCTAAAATAGAAATCTCAAACCCTAAACCATAAATATTTAACCCTTAAAACTATGAACTTTAAACCCTAACGTCCAAAATTTCAACCATAAATTGTAAATCATAAATAAGTTAAACCATTTAAAAATTAAATCATATACCATATAGACCATAAACACTAAATCCCTGATCGTGGCTTATCATAATTTACTATTTCAAAACTATAAAAGTTTTAAATCACAAATAATATGTGAACTACAAATATTAAACCAAGACCATATATCCTAAACCCAAACCCAAAACTCCAAACCCTAAAACATAAATGGTTTTACTACAACCTTCAACAAATAAACATTAACTTTTGTAAACCCTAGACCATAAGTGTAAGACCATAGAACCTAAATGCTTAAAACTCAAAGCCTTGAACAATAAACTCCAAACCTTGAATCTTAAATTATAAATTGTAAGCTATAAATTTTAAACCTTGAACCATATAGACTATCAACCCTAAACCCTAAACCTTAAATCCCAAACTTTAAGTGATAAATTATAAACCTAAAATCATAGACCCTAAACCCCCAAAATATACTTTAAAACCTAAATTATGAATATTAAACCCCTAAATTTGAAACCCTAAACTATAACCCCTAACTCAAAAATGATAAATTATAAACTCTTAAACCATAGACCATAAATCCAAAATCCCATATAATAAACCCTAAACTATAAACCCTTATTTGTAAACACCAACCACCTAGCCTTAGAAATCCTAAACCTTTAACACATATATTATAAATTTAAATATTTTCCTTGTCAATCCTAAAAGAAACCCTTATTACTCTAGATTATCACTTTCGCCTTTTGGTATACCTATATCTCTAGTAAGCTAAACCATCCATTATACCACACCTCCATATATACACAAAGTTACATAGAATATTTATGGTGGGTAAGTACATAAAATGAGGAGCCAAAGGGAGATAAAAATAATCACTTTTCCTACAATAAAATACCTAAACTTTGTTGAGTAAACTAAGATGCATATACTCAAAATTTGAAGATGTGAAGAAAAATAAGTGTAGTGATTGAAATATAGTTTTTAAACTACTAGTTCTTTTTAAAAATAATTAAGATTAAAAGGGTTGAATTCCAAGTGCACAAAAAAATGGTCATGTTTAATCACTAATTTGTAGCATAAAACCTAGCATGAGCGCCCAATTTTTTTGTTTCATTAAGTAGTTTTTAAACCAATACATAGAAAGATAGTCAAAAGTATGTAGTAAGAGTTATATATTATTTTTTTGAATTATTTTTATGATTTCTTGAAGTGGTTGTATCTTGAATAACTTGAGTGTATGTCACCTAACTTCCATAAACATAAAAAATATATATATAATATTTTTTCAATATGTAATAATGGTAGAATAAGCATGTATATTTTTTCAAGTTTAGATAAATAGATATAAATATTTTAAAATAATACATATATATTTGAGGCATATGAAGAAATCGCTAAAATTATATAAATATAAATGCCTTAATCTATTTAAAATATTTTTTTAAAATGATTAGAAAAATAAGAGTTAAATCAACATTTTAGAGGTGATTTCATGGAATTTCCTTCTAAAATACATAAATTTAAAAAGGAGGAAATTCAAACATGCTCTCTTTTGTAAAACATAGATTTAGGTACCCAAATTGTATGCCCAAGCTTTAGGCTTAGAAAATTTAAATGTGTTCCATGATTTAGAAAGAAAAAAAATAGATTTCACTGGTTTAAAAGGTAATTTGTACATGATATAATTTGTGTATGTATGTGTTATGGCTCATACGCACTTTTTAGATTATGTACATATTATATTTTAAAGTTGATGTTTTGCCACTTTTTGGTCCTCTATTTTTGTGAACATATCCTAATGCACAAGAATAATTATTTTAATATGCCAAAAAATTATATATCAAACATTTTTGTATATAGATGGAAGTATATATGCACATATGAGAAAAGTGGAATGAGAGAGTAGAGTGTCACCTAGAAAAAATATATTGAAAGGTTTTGAATCTATTTGAGGCCTAGGTATTCAAGTAGTAGGACCCCTCACTTCACTAGACCCTTTATGGGGAATCTAGCTTAGTTAATATAATGGAGTTTTTTGGATGAAGAAAGAGGTTAGAGAAAAATTTATGAGGTAAAAGTTGAAAAAGAGATAGAGAGAGATGACAAGCAAAAATATCTTGAGGGTTTTTTTTTTCTAGATAGTCACCTAATCACTCCAACCTCTATACCCCTCAAGTATATGCATCTAGGTCATCACTTTCCGAGATATGAGAGTAATATTGTTAATTTTTATGCTTAATGCATTATGGAGGACGGGTATTAAGAATAAAAATATGTGTATTAGTGATCAATGTTAGTTAGAATATATCTAAATTTTAAAATTGCATTTAAATAAAATATAAAGTAGTTGGAATAATAATAAAAATATATATATATATTAGATAAGAGGATATCATTGATTATTGATGCAAATTAGATTGAGTTGTAATTAAATTGTGGCATGTACAAGTATTTTTATATGTAATTCAATTAAGAGCTCCATTTAATTGTCAAAATTTAATCAAAAACTTGATCTAATTTACAAATCAATAATTTATTTTTATTTTTATTTTTTTGATAGAGTTCAATAAAATTATGTAAAATAATTAAAATATCAAGTAGACTTTAGAGAAGTACTTTAGTATATCATATTTCTTTGTATATTCAACTTAATTTATTTCTAATAAGATATGATTGTTGACTTTAATTTTATCTATTCCTTTATAGTTTCTTATCTCTTGCTCTTTGAAACTCTAATCTCTTTATCTAAGGTGTAATTTAGATTTCCTTGCAATTGTAAAAGATGCATTAGTGTTTTTATAGAATATTACTAGGATTTAAATCTAAAAGGCATTTAAGGGAATTCGATAGCAAAGATCCTTAGATCAAACATGTTTAAGTTGCACCTTCATGGTAATCTCTTCCCCTTTTATCCACATGTAATTTGAATGGGCAAAATGTGCTAGTTCATAGTGTGTTTTTAGGGGTCAAACAAAGTCATCAAAATATCAAATTTAATTGATATGTATTATGTATTATACTTTTTAATATTATATTTTTTAAATTTTTTAATCAATAGAGGTCCATTACAAGAAATAATGATATCTATTTGAAACACTAAAAAGTAACAAACTATATTAAAAAATCTAAAATAATTATATTGAACTTATATTGATGCCTTTGCTTCAATGAAAAAAAATGATATATATACAAAGATTTAATTGTATTTTTGTTATTACCAATTAAAAATTAATAGTAAATAAAATTTACAAAAATATCAAATATTAACCATGATTAAACTAAATCAAAACAAATTATGTGAATGAGATAATAGGACCTACAATATTTTCCTTAATCGAAGAGTCATGTTATTATTGATTTACAAAAGATAAACTTTGTAGTACTTTATTTCAAGAATATGTGAAACAAATAGAGTATGCTTTTGGATGTCGATATAAATTGTTTTCATAATCTACGATAAACTTTGTAGCATTTTATTTCAAGAATCTTCGAAACCAATAGGCTGGTGCTTTTGAATATTGATTTAAATTATTCGTATAATCTTTGTAATGAAGACCAAATCAAATTATATAGCCATTTGCCCACTCAAAGGTGTCTAATAAAGACCATGCAAAGTAACCTTGTATGTTAGATCCACTCTTGCAATTCAACCCATCATAATTTTTAGTATAAGTATTGGAAAGAGGGAAAAAAACAAAAATATATATATGTAAGATTTACCTTATTACTTGTTGAACAAATGATAAATGCTTTGAATGGTAGTCGATTCGCCAAGCATCATTAAGTGCATGTGTCAATGATAATGTATCATCATTCTTTTCATCAATACCTATAATATTAATTTAAAGAATTCATAAGTTTTATAGAAAAAGTTGCAAATAAAATTTAGCCATAAATATTTAATTTTCATAACAACTAAAATTAAATTAAAAAACTAATAATAGCAACAATAAATTTTATTGTTATATATTATTCACTTAGCAATACATCCAAACACAATTTATATGGATAGCCAAATCTTAAAGACCCTTGCTACTATTCTTATCACTTAATAAAAAAAAATCATGCTTACCCATCTAGAGGTGTGACTATCTCACCCACCTTTGTTTGCAACATGTATAACACTACTTTATAAATGATAATATAGAGACTTATTACTAAAAAGTTTAAAGGAAACAATTTATATATTAGATCATAAAAATGTTTTACCGTTTTCTGTAATCAAAATCCATGGATTGGCATATCTATGTTTTATGTAGTTCAACAGCTCTCTTATTCCAACCGGATATACGTGAAGCCAACTTGGTGTTGCCTGTTCTCACCACTCAAAAATTAGACGTTGGCCACTAGAAAATTTATAAATATTACTTATTTAATAGTACTTTGAAGTTTTGTGCGAACCCCAATCCTAATACCTGCAAAACAATAAGAACGAACATATTAAATTAGAGAATGCAAGCAAGAACAAGGATTCCCCATGAAATCCATTCATAAAGCTCAAATTAGGAAAAAAACAATGAAGAACACAATAAGAAAATAAAATAGATTAAACCCTAATTAAGCTAGCAAACTCATGATCATATGGGGGAATTGGTGCCAATTTGATGTGAAAATTGGCCCTTTCCCAACTCCTATGATGCAAGTTTGATGTGTTGATGATAATTGATCCACTTTGATGAAGGATGGTGAATGCTCCAAACTAAAAAAACTTGCATAACCTAGCTAAGATTCAATGATGATGTATAGAATTTGATAAATATTTGAGCATAGTAACTTTGCATAATTTGTGGATGATCAAATAAGGAGATAAGCCTCTTATTTATAGATGAGATTGATGGATGAATGTCCAAAATTGAGCAATGTGGGACTAACATTCAACCAATGGCAAGATGCCACTTGTCAACCTATGAGTGGATGAAGGATGTGCAAGTTTTGATGATTGTGCCAATAAATGCATGTTTTTGAATTTTGAATTTTGAATTTGTTGAAATAACATGCAAGAGGGAAAGAAAGAATGCATTGAATATCACTTGGCTCAAGGCAAAGGACATGTAAGATGGAGTAAATGCCTTGTTGGATGTACATGTCAATTTAGATTTTGAATTCAAACTTGGAAAATATTCCTTAAAAGATGCCTTGTTGAGGAAAATAGAAATTTAACAAATGAATTAAATCTATTTTCATGTGCAAGTGGTAAAAGCTAAATGATGGGACATGATATAAGATTAAATTAATCAAAGTTAATTAATTTAATGAAGGAGATTAAATAATATGACCTATTTGACTTAAATAGGTGGATTTATTTAATTCAAATAATAAGAAGAATGTGATAAGAGATTAATTAAATAAAGATTTATGATTTATTTAATTAATAGGGATGATGTGATCACTTGGTTGAACTTGATAGGGCCATTTAATGCCCTTGCTTTGTAACATTTCTTTGATTTAATAAAAATTTTACCCCTTTATGTTAATTTAATAGATAGGCTTAAAAGATTTAATCAAATAAAATTACATGAGTTGGTTGTTGTAGTAGGCCACTTCAATTTTTTTAGAAAAATGTACTGTTTCATTGAAAAAAATTTACCCCTTTATTTCGTAATTGAGTTGGTTGTTGTAGTAGGCCACTCCAAAGCTTGTGGAAGGTCCCAATGAAACAGTGTCACAAAAGGATTGATATCTACAAACATGAGTTGGTTATAGCTTGAAGAAAATCACATTAATTTCTATATCCATAATAGCAAACAATATAAATTTCACCATGTTTCAAGAGTTCATTGATAAGGTTGTTGTAGTAGGCCACTCCAACTTTGTTGATTCCACCTTTGATTGAGCCATCTGTCTCCCAACAAAAAAAAAAAAAAATCCTCTTAAGAGAGGCTTTGCTGATAACTAGTTATTTTCGTTTAGGAAATAAAAATGGCTCACATGGCAATATCCGGGGCCAGGAAATGGAAAACCTATATGCATCCAACCCCATGTCCTTCATCAGTTTCACATCCTCCTGTAAATTGCAGTCCCTTCTTAGTAAGTAACATACCTTATAGCGACGGTATTCGTCCACAGCAACATCCCCATTCTTTCCATCATCAATTTTCCCTGCACATTATTTTTTTTTCTTTTTAATTGAATAGTGTTTATATTGTCATTAATAAAAGTGTTACAGAAGAGATGGTAAGAAAAGTCACATCCAGAATATCCAAAAGTACATAAAGCTGTTATGGAGAGCAAGACCACTAGAAAAGCTACATAAATTTCATTTACAGTTATAAATAAAATATATACACCAATTCAAATTCCAGTGGATCATTAAACTCTTGGTGTTAAATTTTGTAAGGTCGTTCTAGAATTTGAATGACCGTTGTGAAGTGTTGCTTCTTGTCGTATTATAAAGTATTTATTTTGAATTAAATTTAACAAATGAAGAGATTTTTTTTAATTATAAAATTGGTTCAAGCTTGATTCTGAACTAACCAAGATTTTTTTTTTAATTATGTTAACTTTATACAAAAGTCGAACAAAAACAATAAAATAATTATTTTTGAATTAAATTTAATCCATTTCGTCTGAGTTTTTTATTTCTAAATGACCGGATAGTTTCACACAAGATCCGGATGATATCTTTTTTAAAACTGAAAGAGGTAACGTGGCACTGTCTCGTAGACTCCGTCGATCTTAAGAACTTTGAAAAATGTACAGAAACGTGCATTCACGGAAAAATAAGAGATCAAGAAAAATGCTCGTTGACTGCTAAGTGTATCTAAATATATAGGATTTCATACTTCATGAGGTTCAGACTCTGGAATTACGCCATGTTTAGATTTTTTTTTTTTTTAATTAAGAAAATCAATTGTAAATAATTGTATTATATTAAGATTTAAGAGGAAATACAGAGATCATGAAATCAGGATATGTCGATTATTTAAATGATAGCGTCAAAATTATCTAGTGTATGAAGCATTTTTGCACCTTGCTTCCTGTCACTACCGACCTAAGAAATGTTGTAAGTTACCTTGAATGTTCTACAACCCATCGCTTTTAACTTACCACGAAACAAAAGTCCTTGATGACAGAACATTTCATAAATGAAACGCTATAACATACAAGAATGACAGACAAAACAGCCCCTTCATTGAATGAAAAGAAGAATATCTAACAAGCAGCGTTGGCCAACCTATGTGCGTTCAAATACAAGCTGTATTATTAGAGCATTACAAGTGCAGAGCCTTATGCAACGCCAAAAGCAAAATCTAAAATAAAAATCTTTTAAAGAAAGAAAAAAAAGTAAGAAATCGTACACCCTTGCCGGAAATATAAGATGCAGCATAACAAAATTAGCTAAAACAGTGTTTGCAAGCGTGCAAAAATCCCACACAGTGACAAAACAAACACTACGGTTTGGCCTCAGACCAGCAATCATGTTCACATCAGACACCTTCCAAATTTTACACCTCAATTTAACATAATAGAGCTAGAGTTATAGCAAGTATTTACAAGATTAAACAGAAGCCGAAAATCTAAATCGACAATCCCTGCTATGCATCAAGAAAGCAGTTCATGCGTTTCCAGAGAAAGTAACATCCATAGCACAAGATAGAAGGGGGGAAGAACAAAACCCCAGAAGCAAATGGTGGTGTGAAAACACACCGTTCAAAGAAAAGTGAAATCAAGCCCTTTCGCCACGGATACGGCGAGCAAGCTGAATGTCCTTGGGCATAATTGTAACCCTCTTAGCATGGATTGCGCAGAGATTGGTGTCCTCAAACAAACCAACCAAATAAGCCTCAGAGGCCTCCTGCAAGGCAGCCACGGCGGAGCTCTGGAACCTCAAATCCGTCTTGAAGTCCTGCGCAATTTCCCTGACGAGACGTTGGAAAGGCAGCTTCCTGATCAGAAGCTCGGTGCTCTTCTGGTACTTACGGATCTCCCTAAGGGCAACGGTTCCGGGCCTGAACCTGTGTGGCTTCTTCACTCCTCCTGTTGCCGGCGCCGACTTGCGCGCTGCCTTCGTTGCCAGCTGCTTGCGCGGGGCCTTGCCTCCTGTCGATTTCCTTGCCGTTTGCTTGGTACGAGCCATCTTTTCACTTCACTGCTTTCCTTGGACTGATGCCTTGCTTGGATTCAATTGAGAAACAGAGACTTGATTTTGTTTGCTTCAACATAACTGTTTTTATAGCGCGCCTTTCAAATTTCGTTTGAAGGCGCCAACGCATCCTCGCCGTTGCCTTTATCTTCCTTATCGACGGCTTGCGATCGTTCGTCTTACGCACTCACACGGATCGCAAGGCTGCCGACGTGTCATAGAGATCTAATATATAAGAAACACAAATCCCATCTAACGTACCTAGTGCTTAAAAACTTTTGCGGCTGGATGAAAGGTACAATTCTTTTAAATCTTGAGCATTTTA
Organism: Sequoia sempervirens; assembly: GCA_007258455.2. Lineage (NCBI taxonomy): Eukaryota > Viridiplantae > Streptophyta > Pinopsida > Cupressales > Cupressaceae > Sequoia > Sequoia sempervirens. The sequence continues at coordinate 20,213 of VDFB02059663.1, read as the reverse complement.
ATATATGATGTGATATTATGGTTTTATTTTGTTTGGTTATATTGTTTATTATAATTGTATTGTGATTTTAGTTTTTTATTCTATTAGATCTTTGTTTTTCTTTTGGATTTCTATCACTTCATATTTTTCGAATATTAGGGGAGACGGGCCAGTAGTCATGCAGGCTAACTTTGTCAACATGTAGCCATTGACTGGAATATCGTAGAACCTTAGTTTTTATTGAAATGTAGATTGGCCTCTTATCTATCTATAACTAAGGTTTGGAGGTTTGATTCATCATGCAACTCAACACATTAGCACATCTATTGAGAAGTGTACAATTTGACATTTTAAAGATTCGACCAAAACTTAATCATGAGAACCCCAGTAGTCGAACAAAAAAAATACTATTTGTTGCTTGTAAAATATCATATTTTTATTTAAAATAAATTAATATGCAACCTAAATGGACCAAATACTTATTGGTACCATAAATCTTTGATATCTCTAGCTTTTATATTCAACAAATATGGACCAATAGTTGAAAACAAAAAAACTATTTGTTGTTATAAAAACAACACACAATTATTTAAAATACAACTTATATCAAACAAAAATGGACCAATAGTTGAACACTAAAACTTTTTGAAAATCCTTCATATTTAATGGAAAATACATGGTATTAATTGTACTCACCTTTTATATTTGTGATAGGACAAACTATTAATATAAAATACTCCAATGTGTGTACATTGCTACCCCAATAGTCGTACACATAAGAACAATACTTGTTTAAATGAGTGTCTTATTTTATTAAATGAGCATTTTATTTTTTAAATGACACACTTACAGTGGATAGTTGTAATATTTTATTTGAGACAAAGAAATACTTATTTCACTTCTTCATGGATGTATTTATGTTTTTTTAATATAACATTGAGAGGTTCTCATGTGTTCAAGTATGGGTCATCTTTTCATCAACATTTGGTTTTTTTTTTAATTTACATTTGGACTATTTATTTACAATATATAGTATGAATGTGGTAAAATTGGATATTATAATCACAATTGAGTGCACAACTATTGGACCCCGCATGACAATTGGCCCCTCTCCCCTATAAGTATATTGTTATGAATAATTGAATGTATTTATCTATATTATTTGAGACCTAATCTAATATAAATGAAAGAAATTAATAAAATATATTTAATAACTGCATTGTAAACAATAATTCATTACATTAAGTTAACATATTGGATGATTATTAAAATGCTTAAATTTTGTTGTTTCAAATTCACACACAATGTTATTTATTTTACATCAATATTGAATTTGTAAAAGAATAAGGGTATATAAATGATTTCTATTAGATGATTGTAGGATATGCCCAGACTGATTTTGAATAAGGATTTACAAATTCATCATCTAAATGGATAGATGAATTCTTAGATGTACAACCTCCCTTGGAATGGACAAATTCATCATCTAAAAGGATAGATGAATTTAAAGATGTAGTGCAAGTGCCCCTAATAATTATCTGAAAATGGACATGAGAAGCAAAGCAATAATATGTATGTTGATTCCTATATCAAACCCATGACAAAGGAAAACATAGACAAAATATAAATTTCAACCCATGTCAAACAATATGTCTCTTGATAGCGACACACATAAGCTATGTGCATTTCAACACCCACATATAAACTGTTAATATATCCATAGCAATTCCAAATTCAAGTCTAGATTATTAGTTGATAGGTTATGTATAGTATGAAATTTGAGTCCAAAACAAGTCTCACACCTACAAACCATTGTTGAGTTATCGAAAAACAAGTTTCATCTCTTGTTTAATGGTAAGCATCCAAAATATTAGGTAACAACCTTCAAAATCTCACTTATCACGGAAAAGCAAATAAATATTGATTTGACAATTGGAGGAGAACATTCTATTTCCATTTGTAGTGTTTTTTGTCAATTTGATGGCAACTTTTTTCATTTGCATTACTTTATGCAAATATTTTATAATTAGATAATACTTAATTTCTTTAAGGAAAAAATCTAGATTTTTCTAAGTTTATTATTTATTACGTTGAGAGGCATATTACAATGACATCCACCAAAAAGCAATATGTAAGGAAAAACTTTTCAGCTAGAAATTGACATTCAAATGACATGCAAATCCATATCCACTCTTAAATGTTATCTTCTTATCTTTTGAAAAAAAAACTGTCATTATTGTCAACTTCCTAAAATGAATTTAAAAAACAATTTTCTTTTTATGAAAGTGTCAGTTTTGTTCAAGATTTTGCTTTTTTTAGTTTGTAAATATTTTCAAGAAAACTTAAATATCATTTTAAATATATTTTATTATTAATTGTACTCACCTTTTATATTTGTGATAAGACAAACTATTAATATAAAATACTCCAATGCGTGTACATTACTACCCCAATAGTCGTACACATAAGAACAATGCTTTTTCACTATGATAACAATACTTGTTTAAATGAGTGTCTTATTTTATTAAATGAGCATTTTATTTTTTAAATGACACACTTACAATGGATAGTTGTGATATTTTATTTGATTCACTCCTTCATGAATGTATTTATGTTTTTTAATATAACATTGAGAGGTTCTCATGTGTTCGAGTATGGGTCATCTTTTCATCAACATTTGGTTATTTTTTTATTTACATTTGGACTATTTATTTACAATATATAGTATAAATATGTGGTAAAATTAGATATTATAATCACAATTGAGTGCACGACTATTGGACCCCGCATGACAATTGGCCCCTCTCCCCTATAAGTATATTGTTATGAATAATTGAATGTATTTATCTATATTATTTGAGACCTAATCTAATATAAATAAAAGAAATTAATAAAATATATTTAATAACTGTATTGTAAACAATAATTCATTACATTAAGTTAACATATTGGATGATTATTAAAATGCTTAAATTTTTTTGTTTCAAATTCACACACAATGTTATTTATTTTACATCAATATTGAATTTGTAAAAGAATAAAACAAGATAAAATGAACAATAAAGTGGAACTACTTAATTAACAATCATACACAATATATGACTTATTCATCTTATATACTTGAGTCTCTTTTGTATAGGATTACTTCTCATAGTGGGTAACTCTTCACAAATTTTGTTTTTGGGTTCAAGGAATATATAGATGTGCGCAATTTTGATACTCTAACAAAGACCCATGTAGTGGACTCTAGAGAGGATTTTAAGAAGTTACAAAAAAAAGGGTCTTATTTGCTAACAGAGAATGATAAAGTAATAACATGCCCAAATTTCAATCAAAATTCAAATTGGGATAGGAGTAGAAAGATAAAGACTATGTGACAAGGCCTATTTAGTAATCTTAAGACAAAGGAATGTGTTTGTCTTGGTCAATATTGAGACCTCCATAAACAAGATTTGCAAGGTCACCTTCAATAAGAGGCCCCACTCAATATACCTAATCGTCTATAAAATCCCCACTCAACACTATGGATCCAAAGGAGCACATAAGGCTTGTGAAGCCACTAGAGAAGGGGCTAGCCACCAAAATGCTTATGCCCACAATAAACCTAATTGCAATGGGTACAATGATGTCGATTTTTCCCTTCTTTATATCAACAACTTTATTTACTACGCCATGTACATTACTACAAAGGTGATAGTAATCTCCATTACCACCCACTCTAAGACACGCATGTTGGTTGTCACATCATGGTTGGTATAGACTATGTAGAAATAAGAGCAAAGTATGGTTGTGTTGTCTTTTTTAATGAATAATGAATACTAAGAGAAGAGGTGCACAAGTTATGTACTAGACCACCAATGACAAACTTTAGCAACAAGTAACACATATTTTCACCTACAAACTAAACAATCCAATAGAAAATATTGTAGAGAATGGTGATATGGCCATCAATGACTAGCATAAATGTGATCATTGGGTTTACATGGCCACCAAAGTGTGGGAAATCACTACCCCCACTAGCTTCATCAAGTTCAAGGTTGCATATGACATCAACTTATGTACACCAAAAAAGAGTTGTGCATAAGAAAGATTGCACAAACCACATGCTACAATGGACTTGATTCTAATATTAAAAAAAAGGGTGGAAATAAACTTGACCAAATAAAACTTAAAATGGTTTGAGGTTGAATGTGTTATCAAACATATCAATTCCACCCCACGTGATATAATATGCAATAAACACCTCACATCCAGACAAGTGGATTATTTTGACAATTATAATTATTTTTATATTAAAGTAAGAAATGAATATTATATTGTGGATTTGTGCACCCCACCAAATGACACTTGTGGAGAAAAATAATAATTTAGATATTTAAAATTTAATTTAAGGAAAGGAAATTAAATTGATAGCATTGTTCCTTTCAACTACTAAACATAGTTGAATGTAAAAAGTTGCATATAAAGCCCTAAAATTAACATTTTCTTTGACACGAGCTAATAGGATATCAAATAAAAATATGTTATTACTATTTACAAATGAATACATATTAAAAAATATTATTGACATATGTTATTGTAGTGTAGAAAAGTGCACTCCTTTACATTTTCACACTTTGTTTGGGCCCGTCGATTAAATTGGACTTAATTGTGCCTTAATAAACCCCATTTTTGTATCTACAAGCCTAATAAATTACATTTTCCAAAGAGGAAACCTGACAATAATTACTACCAACACAGAACACTTTCCTTTGAGCAATGTTTGTTCCAGGAATAGGGACCTAGGATGGTGAATGGGTCCACCCTAGGCCTTTGAACATAAATTTGACTTATGTTTTTGGCGGTATTTTAATGTCCCTAAATTCAAATTTTTATGTCAGCTTGTAATGTTTAATTTTTAGGAAATTAAGGATACATACCTATAAATACAAGGTTATTTCATCATTTCAAACCCTAGAACTTCATGAAAGCATTAATTCAAGTTTACAAGAGAAAATTTTATGATCAAGGCATTCAAGAGCATATTTATAAGTGATTTATTGCATCAATAAAGATCTCAAGCATCACATGTCAAAGTCTCTTGCAATCATGCATGTTTTTTGAGCTAACATTGTGATGTAGGTTTCAAAGATCCAAGCAAGCATTCAAAGCATCAATTCAAGCATCAAGATCCACATTCGTTGAAGCCATTTAATTCAAGATAAACATCAACAGTTCATGTTTTTAAAGGTTTATTCAAGGGTTTGGTGAGTTGCAACATAGCATTGTTCATTCATCATTCCTTTCGCATTTCATTATTTCAATTCAAGGTTTAATTACCTAAATAGGGTTTGACCAAGGAAAACCCCCCATTCACCAAAAACAAATAATTTTTCCCTCTTGTATTTGTGTTGCAAATCTTGGGTTGAAGAAGGATTGAAGATCTCTTGAAGAGCAAGATTGGAAAAGTTGTCAACGTTGCAAAAGTTGTCAAAGTTGCAAAAGTTGACATCAATTCACGAAAACTCACCTACAAATATGATTTTTGACTTTCTAACACTAAAACCCGAATCAAATAGAAGTTACAGATTGACATCAAAGGCTCCTAAAAGTTGTTTAAAAACCCTAAGTAGAGACCCATTCACCCATGGGCGAATGAGTCCCAAACAACCTCCTAAAACTGTCTTTTGTTGACTAGTTCACAGTGTTCTACCCTTCTCAAATCTGCAAGATTTTTTATGTTTCTATTAGTATTGAGCTTTAAATAGTTGTTTCAAGTTTGAATGGGTATAATTGAGTAGATTTTCTATTTTTAGTTTTTCTCCCAAAAGTGTTGTTTGGGTCAATAACCCCATCCTTAATCATAAGGAAATCAGTAGATTCCCTCATTAAGTTGACTCGCCCAAGGGTTATAAGTCAATTATTTGTGTGGATCCTCATTTCCTAATGAAATAGTGGAAGATAGGTCCATCAAACCCTATTGTTCTCCATTCCATATTAGTGAACCTGTTTTTCTTCATTTCATTTTGGTGAACCCGACTTTGTACAACAAAATTTTGAAATTTAGAGTCCATTTCAACCCTAGATCTAGGATTTCATTACTTTGCATTGCATTGCATTGATTTGCATCTCATTTAGGGTTGTTTACTTGCATTTATTTACATCTAATTTAGGGTTTCAGGTTTGCATTTTTGTATCTTTTAAAATCTAAAAAATTCAAAAATCTCATTCATTTTGCAGTGTTTACATAACATTGCATGATCTATCACTTAAATTAGAAAATTGAATCAAAATTGCATCTCAAATTAGGTCTTTTTTCTTGTCACTTAGCATCATTTCACACTTGCATTTAGATCTATTTTTCTAAAAATCTGAAAATATTACTTGTTTGCATCCAGAATCTAAAAACATAAGTATTAACTCAAAAATCTGTAATTTAATTTTTCAAAACCGTGACACAAGACCCATTCGCCCATGGGCGAATGAGTCCCTAATCAAGCTTGTTTCTAAATTTTTGGGCATTAAAAACCCTTTATCTGCATTATCTTTTTTGTATTCAGGTTCTTGTTTTAGTTTCCAGAAATTTCTATTTTATGTGATTATTCACATTAAGGTTAATTGGTTAAATTCAAGTGCATTTAAAAATTAAAATTAGAAATAAAAGACATCATTTTTAGGGTTTTACATTGTATAATCAGAAAATTATCTTGTTTAAAATCTGGAAATTTGCTATCTCTTTGCATTACACTTCTTATTGTTGATTGTTTGTTGCATATCCTCGACTTTGGGTGCACCTTAGGTTTGGTGAAACTTGTACGATCTTCACAACCTGGTGTCCTATTTCCAATACTGTCACGAGACTAGTTTGAGACTCATGTCATCCCACAATACATCACTCATTGTGGTCTTGGGTTTCCCAACTCTTTCACTCATAGTGTTGACACTAGTCAACCCACTATGGACCATACCATTAATACTCATTTCCTATTACCTCCTTACCAACAACTAATGTTACTAATGTTGAATCAATAGTAGCTAATGTCCCTCAAGAGAACCTAAGAAAAATGGATGAAGAATTAGAAAAATTGCAAAACTTTGTGAGTTCTTAATACATGGTTGGTAATGTGATTCTTGTCATAGATAACATGAGGAAAATGGTTAAATATGAACAAGGAATAGAAATTTTGTACAGCCTCGCTTACATCATTGATCATCACATGAAAAACTTTCCTATAAACCCTACGGTTAACTTCATTGAAGTTCAACCTTGTAAGGTCCAAACCAATATGTCCCTTGACATTTCTTTCACACAAAATGAAATAATTAAACATGCACCTGATGGTCCTCTTTACATTTCCAAAAGAATCAATGACAAGCCTACTAATGGGATATTAATTGATCATGTTTGTGTAGAGAATGTGATAACTGAAGAGTTATTGTTTGTGTGTGAACTTTATCAAGATACTTATGAACAATCGAAAGCATGGATCAAAATACATAATGGTTTTGCTTTCCCTGTGATAGGTTATGTAGAGTGTAAACTAATGTATTGTAAACTTGGTAGAACCTACACAATTCAGAGGTTTATTTGAATGAACATTCCACTCCACATTGTAAAGACTACATTAAAATATCGACCCAAGGTTTGTAAACTTGTGATGGTAAAACATTGTATATGCCTTCAGAGACTCAAAACTACCTAATCTATCCTATCCAAGTGATTCTACTTGCTAGAAATTCACATAATTGAAAAATAGTAAAAGACAACCAAAACTAATGGCTACAAGTACCTACAACTTAGACTGTAACTGAACTATTGCTAATAAAATATTATTGTGTCAACTTAAAACTAATAAAAACTAATGACTCAACTAAATTAACCTTTGAAGTACTATTGGTTAATTATTACATGCATGTTCATGAACATTCATTACCACTAAACAAAATATGAGATTCTAAGTTAACTTGCATATAATTCATGAAGTAATGATAAACAAAAAACAACTAATTAAAACAAAGATAAATGACTAGAAAATGAAGTGAAGAACAATTACGTTGAGTGGCCTGCTCAAGTGGCTATTCTCACTTTAACTGAAACCAAATCTAATTAATAGATTCTACGCATCCATTGAAATTGACTTCATTCATTGCATATCATGAAATATTTACATAAGATCTTCTCACAGATTGTATTCAATCATTTTGAATATTCATCATATCTTGAAATTGAAAATAACTGATAATGAAAGACCGAAAAAACCAACTAACTTATCTATGGATTCAACCATCAACTATATACAAGCTTGAGGGAATCTTATTCAAAGCAACAACTAACCACAATCATTAACTTCCACTCCTAAATATCAAAGCGTATAGTTAAGACTGAATTGTTCAAAACATAACTAAAAAGAAAGAAGAATCCTAATAGGACTAAAACTCTGTAAAATAGAATTGCATGTAAACACACAAACATTTGTCAAAATCCTATCAGTAAAGGATTCCTTCTACTTTAGTGCTTATTAACTAGTCATAATGATGCATGTTCAACCTCCATCAGGTGTCTTTAATCAGTAATCATCACATTCAACTTAATTTGGAACTCCCCTATTTTGTTGTCCCAGCCATCCTTTTGCTAAGGGTTACAACATTCAATTGCTACGTGCTATAGTTACTCCTTGGTTGCAAAAAGGTTAATTCACAAATTATGTACACAAGACTAACTATCACAATTAAGACATAGAATTTCATCCACATTTCATGCATATCTACATATAAACCATGCAATACTATTATGCCATAACCATATTTCCATCATTATATTTTAGGTCTGATTTTGCATAATAAGTATGAAAGGGTAGTATAATATATGAGCATTTTTTGGAAAGCATATCTAATAGTATCTGAAAGTATGTATGAAAGCAACAGAAAATGAGCTAATAGCTGGACCCATCAGGTTTGATAACTCTTCTTTTACAAGTTGGACAAAAAAGATTAAATGTCTCATTCTCCATCATCTTGACATCGGATCAATTTCATGTGAAGTTATGCTATTCATGGCTTCACTCCATGAAATCCATCTCATTGGTAGTGCACAAATTCTTAAAGTTTCCATTTGGCAAAGAAATTTTTACCATGCACCATAGTGGCTTTAATCTTGTGTCTTCCAATGGGAATTTCTCATTGGATTTCTTTTGGCCCAAACCTATGGAACCTATTAGGCCTCTAAGGACTTATTTTTCAAATCTTATCAAAAGTTTAAGGCAAAGCACATAGTAGAATTATCCCTTAGCAATATGCCTCAACCCACAAATGAGCCTCCCATCCTTGATGAGACCATGATTGAACCAAAAGCCCTTCCAAGTAACCAAGACCAAACCATGACAAATCATCCACCTATTTCCTATAAGAGACCACAAGATAACCAAATAAGTCTAATTGTACCTCCTAAAATCAAACAAGTTTATAAAGTTAAAGAGAAAGTGGTTGAACAACCTCCCACGGTTCCTTTCGTTCCTCCCTTGCAAGAAGAAAAGAACCCTATGGTTGAAAAACCTACTCCTACACAATCACAACTTGAAAATAGAACAAAAAGAAACTGAAATGTTTGAGAGCGTAGGTGTAGACATCGTGCTACTGCTCGTACGATACAAGAAAAACATGAAACAACAACTCAAGCAATGCATTATGATTTTCCGCCTTTGTTGAAAGAAGACAATCCTATATATCTCAACCACAACAAGAACAAGAACCTTCCATGGATATTATCATTAGACCTCCTGTTGTGATTAACTTGGGTGACGATGATGAGATTTCTAAGATTGATGAAGAAGTGCATATTGAGCTAAATTCATTGTTTTCCTCTTCCATGAGATTAGATGATAACAACCACGATGATCCTCCTGAAAGGAGTGACTCACCACGTGTTGAACATGGTGATGTTCCTAGTACAACACTTGTTGTTGTCCCTTTGGCTAGTTATCTGCCTTCCACATATACTGAACACGATTGGGATGTGGATGACCTACTATAGGTTGACTCGCATGTGCCTTACTAGTTTTTTATTTGTCTAATTTTCATGTTATTTTTGTGTGATTACATGTGCATAATGTGATCCCCTATATCATTTTGTTTGACATGTCTTTATGTTCATTCCTCTATTTGTACCTACATTCTTCTATATGTCATAAAAAATTTATCATTTTTATTTTGTCTTGTGTTTTCCTTTTGGGAATAACAGAAGGTATCAAGACATTTAGGTCTCTTCCATGTTGACCCAAAATATTTTCTTTGTTTTCTCTCTTTATGTTTCATTCTTCCAGTTCTATGAGTACTTTTGGAATGATGGCGCTTTTGAGCTCTATAATATCATTGTAGCGAAGACATACGTTGACCCTGATTTCGTGGATCCCTTTTGTGTTTGGAATTTTATTTGGGGGCAATCCATTTTCATGACACGACTTCATTTAGAAACATATGCTTGGCATAGGGATTTCCAAATAAGCTCTCATGTCTTCTTTATTGTTTAGCATTGATCATTTGCTACTTTAAAGTAATTGCTCACAACATAGTGTTTAGCAATTTATTTAAAGTGGGGGCATACATTGGCATTATCATTTTTTACTATAACTTATATTTCATAGTGTGGTCTTCTTATTTCATGTGAAGTGTCTTCTTCTTGGTGGTGTCATTGGGTTTGATGTCCTTCAAGATTGTGACCTTTTTGAGTATATGCCATTCCTCTTAGTGGTAATGCTACAGATTGCATTCCTTAGGTTGTGAATCTTTTATCCTCAAATTTTCCTCTCTTGGATACATTAGGCACGATGTTCCCTAAGAGGAGACCTTACATGAACTAAGCAAAACCCCTTTGAATATCCTATTTTCATTTTTTTCATGAGTGCTTAGGATAACACAACTTGCTAGCCTTGTGAAGTTTGAAGTTACAACCTTTTTCATGGCCACCAAGCATAACACACCTTGCTTGCTAGTAGGGCCATGTTTGTTCATAAGTGCTTAGCATAATGCAACTTGCTAAGCCCTATGAAGCTCAACGTTCATATTTTGTGGCACCTTATCAAAGTTATCAGGAGGTATAACTTTGGTATGGTTAGTTCAATGGGATCCTAATAAGACTCTCTCATTGGCCACTTATGGGGGCTCACCTAGTGGACAACAAATTTCACTAGCCTATGTGAGCGCATTGATGTTTGCATAGTGGACAACATGTTTCACTTGTAAACATTTTTGGACAAAAAACTAAGGCTTTATCCACATTGAGTTGGAAAAACAGTTGAGGCTTGATCCACCCCTTTTTCTTTGTTTTTTCCTTTTTTTCTTTCTTTTAGTCATTGACATTGTATGATTGAGTATCTTGTCATTGTTGCTGCATATTTAACAAAGGTATGTGTCTCTTTGTGCCTTTGTTGGTTTTCTATGAGATCTTATATCTTGGGGGCTTGATCATCCTCCTTAACCTTTGTCATCTTACCTTTCCAATGATTGTACAATTAGACCTCTCTTGATTGTCTACTTTAGTGTGAGTTTGACGCAAGGTCATCCTCTCACTAAAGTGGGGGCTAAATGTAGTGTAGGAAAATGTACTCCTTTACATTTTTACACTTTTTTTGGGCCCCTCAATTAAATTGGACTTAATTGTGCCTTAATAAGCCCTATTTTTGCATCTACAAGCCTAATAAATTACATTTTCTGAAGAGGAAACCCAACAATAATTAATTCCTGTAGACACTGAAAAATGTCTTGGTCTGCGAGCATCATTTTCTTGGTCTTTTTCCATGCATAATTAAATAATTCTAAATTATTTAATTATCTTTGATCGCGTTCCTCTATTGATTAAATAATTTTATTTATTTAATTAATTCATCTCTTGACCTTTATTCTACTATGATCAATTGGAAGGATCCCGCAGAGTGGCCAGATTTGGGACTTGCGGAAGAAAGTGCTGAGCTTCACAAGATTCTTCATAGTAGGAGTTGTAGTTCTCTTCTGGAAGAAGATATTCTTGCTTGGACCCATAATCCTAAGGGGGTTTACTCTGTTGCTTCTGGTTATCAGGTGTTATTGGCTCAGAAGCTAACTGGGGCAGAGGTTCATTGGTGGAAAAGGGTGTGGAATAAACTCTCGTGGCCTAAATGCAACTGCTTTGTTTGGACTTTGGCTTGGAATAGGTGCTTGACCTGGGATAACATTCGTAAACGGGGATTTCAAGGACCTTCAATTTGTGTTTTGTGTGGGGGAGCGGAAGAGGATTCTTCACATTTGTTCTTTCGGTGCCCCTTTGTTGTGCAACTTTGGCATTGGTGGTGGGAGGTGTGGAAGCTTCCCTGTATTCATGCGTGCTCTTTGGTTGAATTCTGGGATAGTATGGGAAGACCTCCTTCTATGGCTTCCTTTTTGCAGGAAGTTTGGTTCGTGGGCCCTACCTTTCTACTTTGGCAGATTTGGTTGGAGCGGAACCGCAGAATTTTTCGTGATCAGAAGTTGGTGGGTCGGCAAGTTTGGATGCGTATGCTTGGAATGGTGCAGGAGTCTGTTTTAGCTAAATGTGATGTGGTTTTCCCCTTGGAGAGAGGTGATGCTGAGTTGGTGGCCAGACTAGGTCTTCAAGAAATTCATTCATCTTTTGTCAGTTCTAGGAACTGTAGGCATGGGAAAAAGAGGGTCCAACGGGTTGGAAGGTGGTTACCTCCTCCCAATGGATTTTTAAAGATCAATACTGATGGTTCTTCTAGGGGAAATCCTGGGCCTGCTGGAATTGGTGGGGTTGGCAGGGACTCAGCTGGTTCGGTGATTTTTCTATTCTGTATACATGAGGGGGTGAAGACTGTTAACTTCATGGAGGGTCTAGCAATTCTTCATGATATTGAGAGGGCCCTTGCTTTGGGATGGAGAAAGGTTATATGTGAAGCTGATTCAAAAATTTTGATTAATCTCTTGAATGAGCGAAAGATATCTAATATAAATTGGCAGTTGGCTTCGGTGGTTCAACGGATTCTTCAAGTTAGTTCTCGGATGGAGGAGGCATCCTTTGTTCACATCCCAAGGGAGTGGAATCGTGCTGCTGACTGCTTGGCCAAATGGGCCTCTGAGCAAGATAGTGGTTGGAAGGTTGAGGATTGGGATCAAGTTAACCCTGAGCTACATCTGGATTTAGACCGGTTCTTGGAAGAGGATAGGAGGATACATGGGGATAGTTGATTTTGTTTTATGTTGTGGGGTTTTCGCCTTGTTTTCTGGGACTGGGTCCCGTGGTTATTATTGTAATGCTCTTTTCTGATTTCTAATAAAGTTTTTACCCCTTTGGTTCCAAAAAAAATTCTACTATGATCAATTAAATAAATTTAATTGCGTCGCTAACACCCTTTTCTTCAATAATTAAATAAATTAGCATTTATTTAATTATTTACCTTTCATCATTCGTCTATAGTTAAATAATTATTATTAATTATTTATCTATTCATTAATCTTTCAATTCTTCTATAGTTAAATAATTGTCAAAATTATTGAATTACCTCTCATCATTTCTCCCTTATTAAATAATTAATCTAAATTAATTATTTAATTCTCTTTCTTTATTTTCTCTTATTTAATTAAATTGGTTGCATAAATCATTTTAATTAAATGCCCACTTTCTTTTTCCACTTGTAAATAAATAATACAAATAAATTATTTATCCTCCACTTGGTCAAAGATTCCTTTCTTGTGAATTAATTGATTTTAAATTTTAATTTCTCCATGATCTCCCTCCACTATCTCATTTTCGAATCTTAGCCATTGATTGTCTTTGGTCTCTTTTCAATCTCAATTGTCCATATCATAGCTATCCCTAGCCCACTACTCTGTGGTGCATGCATCCTCAACCATTGATCTTGGAATCTTTCTAGAGGCTCGATCTCGTCCATCCATTCAAATGATTGTCTATAAAAAAATCTCTACTCCTTCATTTTTTATTTAACAACCACTTATCTATGACTTTCATGCTTATTATTTGCAGGTATTTGCATACACGCACAACGATTTGAGGGAAAACTTGCAAAGGTTGTTTGAGGAAAGACAAGGGAGGTGATTCAACTTCAACATGGGTAGTGCTTTTGTTTGAATGATTTCATTTTATTCCTCATATTTGTTTGTTATCTCTTGTTTTTTAGTGGAATTTTAGCTTAGATAGTGTTGTGGTTGTCACTTAATCTATGCTATTTGAATTTTCCTATCTTACAATTCCAACACATACCACTTTACCTTGATCAATGTTTGTTCCAAGAATAGGGACCTGGGACCCATTCGCCCATGGGTGAATCCATGGTTCACCCTAGGCCTTTGAACCTAAATTTAAATTATGTTTACAGTGGTATTTTAATGTCCCTAAATTCAAATTTTCATGCTCGCTTGTAATGTTTAATTTTTGGGAAATCAAGGATACATACCTATAAATACAAGGTTATTTCATCATTTAAAATCCTAGAACTTCATGAGAGCATTAATTCAAGTTTGCAAGAGCAAAGTTTATGATCAAGGGCATTCAAGAGAAAATTTATTAGTGATTTATTGCAACAATCAAGATCGCAGGCACCGTGTCAAAGTATTTTGCAATCATGCATGTTTTTGGAGCTAACATTGTGATGCAAGTTTCAAAGATCCAAACAAGCATTTCAAGCATCAATTCAAGCATCAAGATCCACGTCCATTGAAGCCATTTCATGCAAGATCAACATCAAAATTTCAAATTTCCAAAGGTTTATATAAGGGTTTGGTGAGTTGCAACATAGCATTGTTCATTCATCATTCCTTTCACATTTCATTATTTCAATTCAAGGTTCAATTACCCAAATGGGGTTTGACCAAGGCAAACCCCCATTCACCAAAAATAAACAATTTTTCCCTCTTGTATTTGTGTTGTAGATCTTAGATTAAAGAAGAATTGAAGATCTCTTGAAGAGCAAGATTGGAAAAGTTGTCAAAGTTGTCATCAATTCATGGAAACTCACCTACAAATTTGTTTTTTGAATTTTCAGCACTAAAAATCAGATCAAACATAAGTTATATATTGACATCAGAGGCTCCCAAAAGTTGTTTAAAAACCCTTAGCAAAGACCCATTCATCCATGAGCGAATGAGTCATAGACAAACTCCCAAAACTTCCTTTTGGTGACTGGTACACTGTGTTCTACCCTTCTTAAATTTGTAGGAAGTTTTTTGTTTTTGTTAGTATTGAGCTTTAAATTGCTATTTCAAGTTTGAATGGGCATAATTGAGTAGATTTTCTATTTTTAGATTTTCTCCCAAAAGTGTTGTTTAGGTTGATACCCCTGTCCTCAATCATAAGGAAATTAGTAGATTCCCTCGTTGAGTTGACTCGCCTAAGGGTTGTAAGTCAATTCTTTGTGCGGATATTATTTCCTAATTAAATAGTGAAAGATAGGTCCATCAAACCCTATTTTTCTTCATTCCATATTGGTGAACCTACTTTTCTATGTTTCAGTTACAAGTTTCTTATTTAATATGTTTTGTTTACCCTTACCTTCGCATATATGATTTCCAATTCAGTTGCTCTTTTACCCACATTACATTGTCTATCCTTCTACTATATTTATCTGTTGATGATGGTCTATACCTTACCACTTTGTTTTCTCATTTTTTTTTTTTGCAGATGTCATAAAATTCCCTAAAAACTATGTTTAAAGTTGACACATTTAAGACATTTTATTATCAAAACTTATTACAATAGGTTCTTAACTTCAAAGAATAAGGACTATGGAAGGAAATATGAACAAGGTAAATATGTTCGATGAAAATCATATTTGAATCAATTCAACTATGTAGCACAAAATATTTCAAGAAGAGACAACATAGTTGCAAACCATCTCAACAAAAACTTTCTCGGAGTTTTTATGATAGCTTCTAGCTTTGGCCAACCAAGCTATCAAGGTTTTGATATAAAAAATGAATTCAATGTGTTATTTAGAGGGTTAAAACACTTATCTCAAAGAGATATACTAATGAGGGGAGTAAATTAAAAATATTTGTGAGGTGTAATTATTGATATATTGAAAGTTTTGAACAGCTTGGTTCTATCACTACTCCTCATTATTACATAGATGATTATGGGGATTTTACCATCCTCAAAATTAAAACTAATAAATAATATGTGTAGCTTATCAATGTCATCACATGCCCTTATTTCAATTGGGTAATAAATTTCCTTGCAAGACCCTCTAACCAAATTAGAGAATTTTTCTGCTATATCAAACTATAATAATTCAACCCCAACTATTCTTTCACATGAGATATGGTTGCCACTGTTATTATTAACAAAAGGTTAAAATCAGAATCCTATTTTTTTCATAGTTATTCTATGCCACGAACATTCATCATAGATTTGACATCTATGCCAAGTGGAATCCATTAAATTGGGATGATGTATATAATAGTATTGATCATGAATCACGAGTCTCATCTCCTAATACCGATTATGGTGAGAGTTATGATGGCTAGAACACTTATCATCCAACATAAAAAAATTGTACAAGGATAGTCACTATCAATCATAATTTTGGTACAATAAACCTCCTTTATTTGTAACTGGTTCACCTGGTAATGTCAGTATGATTCCTTTTTTACCTATTTTCTAGGTTATCCTAGATCTATAAATAAGTGCCAGTGAAGCATAGTGGGCATCCGCTCCTTTAGAGTCTTAGTAAGTCTTTAAAAGTTTGAGTCTACAAATATTTGAGTATTATCTACTCACATGCTTAGTGTGATCTTGAGTATCAAAAGAAATAGTTGAAAATTTATATGTAATAATCCTATAATTAGTTTATTTTAATAATATTAAGAATTCATTGCCATTTGTCCTCCAGCTTCCACCACTGTTTCTGCTCACTTTCACCTAGCTGCATGGTCTCTACATGTAATGGTATAAGATCCAACCAAAGATCTTATTTAAGTCGCCAATAAGATCTGTGGGTTGATGCAAGAAGTTGGGTCCACAAAAAGCTCAAAAAGTGGAAGTGTTTTTGCTATTTTTTCAGAATTTGTCACACTTGGACTGAAAATTTGAGGCACTTACACAATGAATCCTAAAAAAAGTTAGTGATATGAAATTTAGCATTTTGTATCTAGTTTCCAAATATGTAATTTATTCAAATACCTAGATGACAAATTAAATTTTGATAGGGATGTATAAAAACCATTTTTTAAAAGTCTTTTTTTTACCATACCATGCACATGTACGGACACCACTCTTTGACCCAAATAAAAATATTTTGCTAATTCCTTTTGGGGAAAGAGAGCTAACAACATGAAGATTGATGATAATTTTTTTTGTAATTTTTTTTAATATTTTTTTTTTTATTGAATTTTTATTGGCCTTAATTGTTGTTTTTAAAAATCAACATGTATGGACAACATAATTGGACCTAAGCTAAACATTTTTTGAATATATTTTTTTCATTTTCTAGATAATTTTATGAAGATTGATGCCATAAAATTTTTTTTACAATAAACTTAACCAAAAAAAGTTATTAAAAAACAAAAAATGCCTAATATTTCAATTTTAAGGACTAGTTTACTTAGAAATTAATTAAAAATAACAAATATAATCCAATCTTCATAAAAATTATATATTTGGAAACTAGACATTGTTTTCTCTAATGGGTTTTAATTTCATAGATTGATTCAGAAAAAAAGTCCATCAGCCATATTGCCAAAGTTGGACATTCTTCTTTAATTTGCCTTAGTTTTTTAGTTGCAAGTCAAAGGCTAAGGCTCGAGTTACCATGCCTTTTTTGAGCCTAAATCCAAATGAAAAAACATTTCTTTTTAGTTTCAAACCTTTTGGAACAAGTACCCACTTCAAAATGGGTACCTTTTTAAAAAAATGAATGGGTATTTGTTTTAAAGTTGAAAAATGACACTTCTCCTGAATGTGGACCCAACTTCTTGCACTTACCCCTGTATAAGTTATATTTTGTTTTAGTAAAGTGTTTATCACTGCCAAGTTACTCTTTGTGAGTTGATATTTGAACCTTTCATATCAGTCCATTTATCTCAGTTATTGTTATTTGTTGATCTTTTTCTACTCTTCTTTTTGGATTGAGTTTTTCTCTCATAAAACACCTATAAGTTGTCCCAAATCTAGTCCAACAAATCACTATCTGAAAATGGATGAATTCCAAAGATTTTTTGGTTAGATTATGATGGAGTTGAATGGATAAATGAAGAAATCATTGAATGATTTTACGAGCTTTCTTAGATTTAGCCTACAAAAGCTTATTTCAAAATAGAAGAAGTTTAAAAAATTAACACTTCTGAAGAAATAATTATAGGATTTGTAAGTAGTTACAAGCCCTTGTGTTAAAAGAAAATATGTGTATAAAAAGAGTGCTTTGTATCCCAATCCCTCCAAGAAATTTATTTCTAGATCAAGTTTCAAGCAATTTGTAATTCCTAGAATGAAGGTTATAGAGTTAACTATAGAATATGATCCTAATCAAACATTTCATACCAAAATGTTATCAGGTCTTCCTAGGGGAGAAATTGATTGCATCTATAAACATAAGGATGTTAGTTTTGTCCATTTTGATGTAATTATTGTTTCTATAGGATCATGTGTGCCTAGAAATATTCAACCTATTACATACTTAACCTTGTGTGATAGAAGACAAGTTTAGTATGAACATACTTGTCAGTTGTCAAGATTGAAAAAAATAAAATTATTTTGCCTTTTGTCTAAATCTTACTATAGCTACCAAAGATTGTGTGTGTTCAAAAGTTAAACATGGATCTTTAGATTGTTGGGGAATATTAACCTCCCTTTATAGTTTGAATATGTTTGGAAAATCAAAATATTCCTCAATCCAAATCCAAGTTTGTATTCTATGACGAATACTAACCATCTTAAGATCCTTGAGAACCTACCTTATGCAAAGACTGTAAATGAAGAATTTTAGCTCCATAAGGGACATATCAATACTATTGATATTCTTGTAGGATGGAATTGGACTGGATGAAAAAATAGCTCCCAAACTCTTAGAAACTACATAATCAGTTCATGAAGTTAAAGGCAACCAGATAAACATTGTTCCTAGGAGTTTTTCTTCAAGACAATTTAGTAATAATCCTTTTGAGGATTCTTTTCATTCTACCAAATATTCCATCAATTGATATTTTAGTCATGGACAAGCCATTCTAGTCATTGAATTAGAGGATGAACCTATTAATCAAGGTCCAAATCCTTCCAAGAATGGTAAAGAATTTAAAAGAAAAAGGGAAAAAAATTATGAGAGAAACACATCCAATCTGTGGTATGGTTCAAAGTTTTCCCAAAGAAGGAGCACTATGATGGTATAAATAAAATGATATATCTTTGTATAAATATGATAGATGGCCTCCTCTAAGAGGATACTATAAGACAATAGACAAATCTATGTGTATGTTTCAATATTCTTTTCAACTTTCAAAGGAAAAAGAAAAAAAACATCACTAGATTTTAGACATAAATTATGTTTCAAGATTTTATAATAATCTCAAAGAAAACATTTATGATCTATGCAAGATTGTTTTATACATAAAAGAAGTTGTAAACACTATAGCTAAAAAGGTGTCAAAGGTAGGAAATTGTGTTTTAGAAACTAACACAACTGTAAATACTTTTAGAGAAAAGATAAAATTAGGAAAAACAACCAGTTTTAGAAGTATTGAAAAAATCTAATAAGATTTTGAATAATCTTCATAATATTGGTGATGATGTAGCCACGGTATCAGAGAAAGTATGCCCACCACATAACTTACACAAAATAATAAAAACAAATATTTTTTTAAATTTATATTTAACATGAAGCACAGAACAATCATATATGTTTTTTTTTTAATTTCGATAAGTGGGTCAAAAGTTATGAATAAAAATCAATATATATGATTGGAGAACACTTAAATTTAATGAAGTTGAAGTTTGAATTTGTTATTTTATGTTGAAAACACAAATTCAAGAACCAAATGAGATGTCTAAGCATTAGGTTTAAAAATTCAAGCCTAAATGGATATGATCATTACAAATATAAAACCAAGCTGTTAAAAAGTGTCAAAATGCATACATGTTACATCTCGTGTGCATTTTAGATAGTGCATAGTACACATTTTGCTTAAAAATTTAAAGTTGGCCACCAAATCATCTCTCATCTTGACACATTCACTCCCCATAGTATTTGAGCTTAAATTTCCACACCTCTACATGAAAGGCA
>VDFB02059662.1:0-24407 GCA_007258455.2 Sequoia sempervirens | reverse complement strand
CTCAAATATCAAGACAATCCCTCAAAATGTCAGATGACAGTGATGATACCTACGAAGGACACATTGTAAGGTATAATTAAATGAAAAAGGTAATCCTTCAGAAGAACACATTTGAAAAAAAAACCGAGAATTGATGGTTTGACCAGTTTTGGCTGAGTATGACTGAAGGTGACTTAATTTGACTTTTGTTGACAAGATTGACTAGTATTGTTGAGGTTGACTGCATGTCAATATTGACATGCTGATGTGATTGACATGTTGATTAAATAATTGTTGAAGTTTGATTTAGGAGTTTGTCTATTTTGGAATAACCCATTTGACTATAATATTTTTTATGTGTGTGCTTGTGTAGTGTCGTGAACCCTAATGGAATAACCTAGTGCAGCCTCGGGGGCTCATCGACAAATGGCCTTGCCTACGTCATACACTCAGAGACTTCATAGTTTGACACGACTAATGACTTTGTCATAATGATCAAAGATTGAGTCATGATTTTTATTTTGGTAAACCTAAAAGGTCTGACCTAATGTCCCAGGGGCTCAAATACGATCCTTTCCTATGTAGAAAATGCATAGAGACAATGTAGTTTGACAAATGACAACGACTGACTGACATGACTGACTCAACAAGATATGACTCTGTTTTTGTGTTTTTTGGATATTTTGAATTTTTTGGATTTCTTCATAATGTTTTTTACTTTTTAGGTCTTTCTTCAGGACTTTTTATGATTTTTATGTCTTTTTTCAAGACTTTTTATGTTTTTTAGGTCTTTTTTCAAGACATTTTATGATTTTTTTTTGTCTTTTTTTCAGGACATTTTATGATTTTTTTTGTCTTTTTTTAGAACATTTTATGATTTTTTTTTGTCTATTTTTTAGGACATTTTTCAATTGGAAGAACCATGTGCGATACCCACTATAGTAGAGTGATAAAGGAATGCCACCAATCAGCTCCCAGACTAGTCAAGTTTGAAGGATGCGTAAACGACATGCTTGGGGTGACAGATGGATGATATGCAAGACTTGATGTCAACCATTGTCAGCCATGAAAGGAATGGCAAGGTCCCACGATGTGGTGACAAGATGGTGATGGAAGGATGATATTTATTATGGACTAAGGTAGATGGAGTGATAGTAGATGGTGGAGCAAAATTGACTACTCATGGCGCCTGTTTGCCAAGTTTTCACCATGGTACTTATCCAAAGTGCTTGTTTACCAGGTTTTCATTGTTGGAAAAATTATTTCTCTTTACTATTTTTTCTAGTTTTTCATTTTTTTGGTGTCACCAAGATGCCTATTTGCCAAGTTTCATCAGGGTGACGATTTTTTATATTTTTATATTTTTTTGTATTTTTATGGTTTTTAGCTAGACTTTCTGATGCTATGTATAGAAATTTCAAAGATGGAGACTGTTAATAGGCTTTGCCAATTATTCACCATCTGGGGTAGATAGGTGATATGCTCTAGAACCAAAAGAGGATGTGATAATGTAAGGACCCAGCCAATTTAGTTTGAACTTTCTAGGTTTTTCTCTATTAGATTGATTCTTGGAATTTTGCATGAGAACCAAGTCACCAATGCCAAACTTTCTAACCATGACTCTTTTGTTGCAATTGTGATAGAGCCAATTCTAATATGCTTGTAAATGATTTAAGGCATTGTTTCCACATTCCTTTAGCATTTACAATTCATGTAGTCATGACTATCTATACTCCTCATCATCAATCAAACCCTTCAGTGAGACTCACAAAGAAGGAATTTCAACCTCAATGGGTAGGATGGCCTTAGATCCGAAGATTAGGGAAAATGGAGTGGCTCTTGTGGGTGTTTGAATGCTAGTGTAGTAAGCCCACAAAGCAAGGTTTAGTTGGATGTTCCAGTCATAGCCAACGTCATTGACTATCTTCTTAAGAATATTGATGATGGTTTTATTGGACACCTTAGCTTGACCATTTTCTTGTAGGTAATATGGCATGGAGAAATGATGTTGGATATGGAATCCTTCACATAACTCATGAACATCTTGATTTTTGAAAGGAAACCCATTGTCTGTGATGATGGATTGGGGTACACCATAGTGGCAAATGATGTAGTTGAGGATGAATTTGGAAATTTGTTTGTTGGTTATGTATGTAAGTGGGATGGCTTCAATCCACTTAGTGAAGTACTCAGTGGCAGTGATAATGAATTTATGGCCGTTGGAAGAGGTAGGATGGATTTTTCCCATGAGGTCAAGTCCCCATTGTGCAAAGGGCCATGGAGAATTAATCAACCGAAGTTCCTGTGTTGGCGCATGAATTAAATCACTATGTATCTAACATTGGTGACATGTATTGACAAACTCAAGTACATATTTTACTATAGTTGGCCAGTAATATCCAAGTCTCATTATCTTCTTTGCTAAAGTATGACCACTTGAATGAGATCTGCATATACCCTCATGTACCTTGCGTAAGGTTGTTCGTGCTTCATCAGTGTCGAGACATCAAAGAAGGATATTTTCAAAGCTATGGCAGTATAGGGTGTCACTAATGATGGTGTATCGGGCGGCTTTGCGGATAAAAGAATTTCATTCATTGTTAGAGAGGTTTGAGGGAAGGGTTTGGGACTTGAGATAGTCCTAAATGTCTTGATACCATGGAGAATCGGGACCAACAAGGTCGCAAACCATATTTGATTTTGGTATGTCATATTTAGGGAGAAAAAGTTGTTCCACCAAGAATTCAAATTGAGGGACGTTGCTTGGAATGTCTAGGAGAGAGAAAATTGTAGCCATTGTGTCTATTACCTTGTTTTATGCCCTCAAAACTTGCTCAAAGTCAGCATGTGGAAATATGTCTGAAAGATGTCAACCATTCATTTGTAAGGCATTAATTTCTCATACTTGGTGTCATAGTCATCATTGACTTGGTTGATGACTAGCTGAGAATCTCCATAAACCTGAAGTGTCTTAATTTTCCGTTTTATTGCTATTCTTAGTCCTATAACAAGTGCCTCATATTTTGCAACATTATTTGTAAATGGAAAAGCAATGCAGAATGACTTAGGGATGGAGTCTCCTTGTGGCATGATAAAAAATATTCTTGATCCTGAGCCATGACTAGTATGAGACCCATCAAAGTATAGCCTCCGAGGTGACTTAGGTTCTGTATGGAATATGGACTCATTAGGAAATTTTGCCACCAATGGGTGATCACATTGCACTGGTGAGTCTACTAGTCAGTCTGCTATCACTTGTCCCTTTATAGCCTTTCATTCTACATATTGAATGTCGTACTCACTCAAAATCATGTCCCATTTTTCTAGACTACCTGTCAATGCTACACGACTTAGAAGATATTTTAGGGGATCAATCTTTGCTACCAGATGTGTCCTGTGATTGAACATGTAATGCCTTACTTTCTGAGCTGTGAAGACAACTGCTAGGAAAGTACATTTAATGGTTGTGTAATTTATCTCATATCCAACCAGTGTCTGACTAATGTAGTAAATGGCCCTTTCCTTCTCATCATGGTTGTTTTGTGCCAATAATGCCCCCAATGCTAAAGTTGTTGCAGAAATGTATAGAATCAAAGGTTTCCCTTTAATTGGTGGCATTAAAATTGGTGGTGACAATAGATAATCCTTGATTAGTTGGAAGGCCTCTTGAAATTTATCAATCCACACAAAGGGGGTGTCTTTGCGAAAGAGATACTGAAATGGTTGAAACTTGTCAGCCAATTATGCTATGAAGTTTTAGAGATATTGCAACCTGCCTTGCAATGTTTTGAGTTCATTTATCCCTTTTGGAGGAGGCATGTCTAATATGGCTTTCACTTTGGTAGGATTGACCTCAATTCCTCTTTGAGAAAATATGTATCCGAAAATTTTCCCTGATGTCACACCAAAGACACATTTCATGGGATTCAGATGGACTTTGTACTCTTCTAGTCTTTTGAATATTTTTTTGAGCACATTCAAATGATCTTTTCATGTCAAAGATTTGGCCAAAAGGTCATCCACATAATCTTCCATTATCTTGTGCATCGTGTCATGAAATATTGTTGTCATAACTCTCTGATATGTGGTACCTGCATTCTTGAGACCAAAAGGCATGAAGTTCCAATAGTATGTAACCCAACGACATGTAAATGTTGTTTTATGCTGATCTTCAAGAGCAATACAAATCTGATTATAACTTAAAAAACCATCCATGAGGGACAACATCTCATATCCTACTATAAGGTCAACTATGATGTCTATGTTTGGCGATGAAAAGTCATCTTTTGGATATGCTTTGTTCAAGTCTCTAAAATATGTGTAGATCTAAATCTGACCATTTGGCTTTGTGATTGGTACAAGACTAGATATCCACTCAACATAGTCTATTTACCATATGAATCCCACATCCAACAATTTCTTAAGTTTTTCTTCGACTAACAGGGCGATTTGAGGATGTTGGACTCAAGGAACACTGAGAGGGGGGGTGAATCAATGTTCCACAAATTTAAACTTTAAATCTAGATCTTAAGCCATTAACAACACATAAACAAAAATAAAGATGCAAGCACATGAATAAGATAATCAAAGCACCATAACACCAATATTTCTACATGGAAACCCTGTTAGGGGAAAAACCACGGTGGAGATTAATCCACAATTTATATACTCTATTAAAAGTATGAAGAAAAGGGAATGCACATGTATTCAGGCACACTACCTAGAGCTCATTACTCAAAATAAGGAAGTTTCATTGCCTTACAAAATTTTAGAGATTACAACAAAAGTTTGAACTAAGAAGATAACATCTACAAATTCCTGGTTTTAGTTCGGGTGAAGATCATAAATCAAGTTATGAACCTTCTGTCAGACTCTACACTTGCTTTTGCTCTGTCACCAAATCATCTTTTGTACCAGCAAAATTTTCACATTTGATTTTCTAATATTTTCATACCCAACTTCTCTACCCTACAACTGCTCTCATATATCTCATACACACTAAATGAATTTTTTGAACTCGCATAAATACCTGCTATCAAGAATTCAAACACTATATGGCGGCTTCACACAAAATATAATATTCTCTACATGTTGGTCAAACCATAAATATTATTTTATGCGTGCCCACACATGTTGGCCAAACCATAGCTAGGACCCAAAACAAAATTATCAAACATAGAAAAAATTAAATAATCATCCCTTATACATATGTGAACATGCTACATTGATCAGGTCAGCCATAATGAACAAATAAACAAAAAATCATTCTATCGTATCTCTTTACTCATACACGGATTAATGAAACATCAAAAAACTTACCAATAAGGTACCATACATGCTTAACAACCTATCCTGTGGATCCACAACACAAGATGATGATCCGGTGAAGCATACAGATTGACATACTAACCTGATTCCCTGTTCTTCATGCTTTGTGTCGGTAAAACACTGTACTTAACTTTAGCTATCGTATGACCAGATTTTGATCTACGGACCACAATAGTGACTTCAGTTGCCATCAATGACAACACTAGAAGCCATACTAATAATCTCCCCGAGCCATATTCCAACAATCTCCCCCTTTGGCATTGATGGCAACACTTAGTGAAAAATGACTAAGTGTCAAAACCAGAGGTACACTTCTAAACTCCAAAATTTCAAAACACAACAAAACACTACTCCCCCTTAGGATGTCAAGGCATTTTTCACTAAATTCTCTCCCCCTTAACATCAATGACAAAAATTTACTACTTTTTCTCCCTTTTTTCTAGTATTCTTACTACACTTCTTCCTTTTTATTTGCTAAAACAAAATTTTATTGTTCTCTCTCTCCCTTTGCTAAATAGAAATTTGATCAAAATTTGGAAAACTATGACTGTTGTACAAATCAAAAAATTATTTTATACTTATTTTTCATCTCTGAAAGGAATTTCTTCCAAGCATCTATATAAATCCCAATAATTATTATCAGACTATTATTTTCTGATGTCTGGTTAATGATCTGAATGAGGGATTCCAGACTTGTAATTGCTTCTTCCAACTTCTCTCCTTTCCTTGGGACTTCAATCAACTGCTCCAATCTGCATTCAGTTTGGTCCTTTACTTTCCAAAAGGTGTCCATAAGAGTGTTTTTGGCAAATTGAATCTTTGCATGCTCAACCTGAAACTCATGAATTATGTTCTTTACTGCTCCATCGTGGTCCTGAACCATATTGTAGTCCTAACCAATTTTATTCAATTCACTTTCAATTTTCTCTAGCTTTACTTTGTATTTTCCAACAACATGAGGACAATGTAGACAATAATTGTAGATGTCATTAGTTGAATTGTTGCATTGTCTCAACACATTCATTTTCTTTTTCAATTTTCTAGGGGGTAGCCTAAACTGCTCCTTCAAGTGAAGGATTATTTCCTCCTCTTTCTTATCATGTGAGTCAGAGGCCACAACTTCCTTAATACACTCAATCAACTCTTAAAGGAATACATTATGTAAACTTTCCAATTCGATGTTATTCTACACAAAGTATCTACCCAGAGTACTCTTAATCAAATCCTTCTCATATGAGGGTTGATCTAACCACATGTCAACAATATTTTGCATTCCATCTTTCTCCTGAACTATTTGTAGTATCTTTGTTTTGAATAGAGTTCCTTCTTCATTTCCTTCAGCTATTGTTTCATCTAGTTCAACTGAATCTGGTTTATCTCTTTGGGTGAATTCGTCAGGGTCTTCATCAAGTATGTCCAAAATTATTTGTTATTTTCCATTTCCCTCAATTTTAGGAGACTTGAGTACTGGAAGAGTATCATCAGTAAACTCTATTTCTCTTTTCTTCTTCCTCTCCATCTTAATAGAAGATGATCCAACTTCAGTTGTTTTTATGGGAAGAGAAATACCAACTACTCCAAATTTTCTTAACAACTCTCTAAAGAAATTTGTATAAACTTGCTCACAATTTTCTAGAGTATTGAAATGCTTAAAAATTTGCTTACAGACTAGTTCACTCTCATTCCATACAACATTATCATTCTATGGCAAGCAATTTAGAAAATACATCATGATACATATTATCAAAGTGCCAAACCTCAAAGGATAATCTATATCCATTGTCAATTGCATGTTCCCCATCAATTGGTCTTTTAGCAAACTACATAGGTCAAAGTCTTGGTCCTCCATTATCATCTTATATGAAATGTAAAATGCACCTATAGAGGTTGATCCTTCCCTATTCTTGAAGAGGATTTTGTATAAAATTCCATATGTAATGTACCTAGTCAATGGATCTTTGATCTTTGAAATTACTAGAGCCCTCTGATATCTTGTTACACTGGTTAGGGTTTCAAATTCCTTATTTTGAATCAACTTCTTCTTTAGAATATCTCCAACATTGCATAACTTAGTTAAATTTCTAATCACTTCATTCGAAATAAGATTGGGTTTGTCAAAATTTAGAGTATCTTCATTCAATCCGCTCAAGATGAACCTAACCACTTCCGCGTTGTCAAAATAAGGAAATTCATTCCAAATGTAAAAAATCCTATGTTTCGCACCTTTGAGCCACTTCAATTCACTGAAATGAAACATATCTCTTGCATCCTTGATCTTCCTACTATTGTATTTATCCAAACTCACAATTTGCTTGATTTGCTTCAGTTTCCATACCGAACAAGGTTTTTCTATTGAGCACAAATTTAGAAATTCTACAAGCAATTGGAATACCTGATGAATTCACCACTAAATCAACTTGAATCCTTAAAAATTATACTCCAGAAGCTCTTTCACTATTCTTTTTCAATTCAAAGTGACAAATAAAGGTTTCAAATACCCTTTTATAGCTTCGCGCACATAACCTTTTGCCACAATAAATGCTCTACCTTAGGAGTTTTGGTTACACTGCTCTCTTAAACAACAAGAGAAGAATCCATATGTAGGCCTTCAAGATCTCAACTTATAGAACAAGTGATCATGGATACATTTGTTAGCTGATGGCACAACTACTTACAACTTCCAGTATTCTGGTGCCAACTACTGATAGGGGGGCAAAGGATTTTACTTGAAGGACTCCCCTTAGGCCGATGGCCTTAGATCAATTTCTGGAGGAATTACTAGAGGGATTACTAGAGGCAGCTTTCGGTATGAGCTTATCAGATTCACTCTTCTTTATCCATGTTTTCCTCATCTGATCTCTTATTTTTCCACAATCACTTTTCCTTTTCCTTTGTCATTTTTCTATGAATTTCTTTCTTAATATACGAGACCTCTTCTATCCATGTTCCTATTTCAGTAGAATCTTGCAATGTGACCAAATCTGTTGCAATTTTAACACACCATATTTCTTTGTATAGGCCATTCATTCCATTTATTTCCCCTTGATCTGCACTGGTTAGGAACATGTCCAAATCTTCCATAGGTGTTGCATTTTACACTCCTTATATTGACAACCATACTTCTACATTCAATTGACTTATGACCAAACTTATTACAACTAAAAAACTAACCAGGAAATGATGGAATGCCTGAATTTACTTTTCTTCTACACTAAGAAGCCATATGACCAAATTTACTACAAGCAAAGCAGTAACCATTAAACTTTTGAGCATTGGATTGTCTTACCAAATACCTTATGCCTTTGTTCATCTGATTTCTTTGTCTAGGATCCTTGTGTTTAGATCCGAAGCTTTCTTCCTTCTCATATCCAAGACCTCACTTATCATTTACATCCTTCTATCCTTTAGTCATCTCATCAAGCTTAACATAATTGATCCTAAACTTCTCCTTGTATTCATTTGCAGTAGAGATTTCATCTCTGAGAATAACTATCTATCTTTGAAGCTCTTGTTCATTACTTTTGTATTGTTGTAGTTCAATCTCCAGCTAAATGAGTCCACTATTAACTTTGTTGCATTCTTCATATTTCTCTTTCAAGGACTAAGCTAGATTCTCCTCATTCTTCTTTCTTTCTTCAATCTCCTTAGTTAGCTTCATCGCCACATATTCCATCCAAGCTTTAGAGTAGCATTGTCCTTAGCAATCTTTTCACATTCTTTAGTTATTTCTTTTAGGGTCTGATTCAGGTGAGCATCTTCCAAAATTTTATTTTCTTCTTGTTTCAGTTGATTGCATAGTTCCTCCCTCTTTTCTCTTGACTCATTGATTTTATCCTTCAATGATTGAATGAATTTTTAAGCATCCACAATATTTTCTTTTAACTCCAGGACTTCTACTTTAGACTGATCAAGATCATCAAGTGCCACCATAAGCTAGTGTTGAAGACCACTAGATTCCATTGTACTTCAAGATCCACCTCAAGTTGTTAATATTTTGAAGAGGGACCTACTCTGATACCAATTGTTGGACTCAAGGAAGGCTAAGAGGGGGGGGTGAATCAGTGTTCCACAAATTTAAAATTTAAATCCATATCTTAAGCCATTAACAACACATAAATAGAAATAAAGATGCAAACTCATGAACAAGATAATCAAAGCACCAAAACACCAATATTTTTACGTGGAAATCATGTTAAAGGAAAAAACCATCATGGAGATTAATCTACAATTTATATACTCTATTAAAAGTATGAAGAGAAGGGAATGCACATGCATTTAGGCACACTGCTTAGAGCTCACTACTCAAAATAAGGAAGGTTCATTGCCTTACAAAATGTTGGATATTACAAAAAAAGTTTGAACTGAGAAGATGGAATCTACAAATGCATGGTTTCAGTTCCAGTGAAGCTCATAAATTAGGTTTTGAACCTTCTATAAGACTCTGCACTTGCTTCTACTCTGTCACCAAATCCTCTTCTGTACTAGCAAAATTTTCATTGTTCGTCTTCTGATATTCACATACCCAACTTATTTTCCCTAAAACTACTCTCATATATCTCATGCACACAAAATTAATTTCCCGAAATCACATAAATACCCACTATCAAGAATTCAAACACTATATGTCAGCTTCACACAAAATATAATATTCTCTACATGTCGGCCAAACCATAAATAATTTTTGATGCGTGCCCACACATGTCATCCAAACCATAGCTAGGACCCAAAAAAAATTCTCAAACATAGAAACAATTAAACAATCATCCCTTATACATTTGTGAACACACTACATTGATTAGGTCGGCCATAATGAACAAATAGATAGAAAATCATTCTGCTAGATCTCTTTACTCATACATGGATTAATGCAACATCACAAAACATACCAATAAGATACCATACATGTTTAACAACCTATCCTTGGAATCAACAACACAAGATGATGATCCAGTGAAGCATACAGATTGACATACTAACCAGATACCCTATTCTTCATGCTCTATGATGATAAAAAAATGTAATAACTTTAGCTACCAGTATGACCAGATTCTGATCTGCGAACCACAATAGTGACTTTAGTTGCCATCAATGACAACACTAGAAGCCATACCAATAAGCTCCCTGAGCCATATGCCAATAGAGGATGCATTTTATGTAGCTTCTATTTCACTAGTTTAATGTCTAGAAGTAATGGAAAATGGTGTAAGACCAATTCTGGATCCAACCCAGGCATATCAACATATGACAATGTAAAATTAATCTTACACTCTGAAAATAATTTGTGGAATTTAGGTTTCTCTTCTTCTATCAATTATGTTGCAAAGAGGACCATTTTGGGATCTTCTGTTGCAGATATGTTGACTTCCATCATGTCCTCTATGAGCATTTCCGATCTCTCTTGATTCATGGGAAGAAAGTACAAGCCTCCATCCTTGGGCACTTTGGAGAGGTTTTCACCCACAGATATGTCCTTTATTTTTACTTTTTTACCACTAGAAGGTTCCTTTCAGTTTTCACCTAAAGACATGTCATTTTTTATTTTATTTTTATTTTTCATTTTGTAACTAGAGGATAGAGCAGTCTCACCGAAGTAAGCTGCACAATCTAGGTCAATGGAAAATCCATCCTTGTGATCTCCACTTAGTAAGCCCTCATGTAGTCCTAGGAATTTTGCAATGGCCTCATCATTTTGAAATATGTCCATAATAGGTGGGCCTTGTTGATCCCAATCGATTAGTTGTGGGTAGACTAAGGAGATACCATCATTAGTATTGGTGAATGGTGGGGAGGATGTGGAAAGCATGCAGACAGATTTAGAGACATTGAAAATGAAGTTTTTGTCATCTAATTCCCAATCAAACTCTATCCAATATTCTCCTTCACTTAATTCATATTCATTGTCAATATAATAGACAAAAGGACTATCATTAGGGTTGGTAGTGTCATGTGGCAATTCAGATGAATCTAAATGGTAGTCACTAGATTGAGATGATTTGATGACTATGTTAGGGTTATGGCTAATAGGACTGGAAGATGATTTAGGTTTTTCATTGTTCCTTGGGAAAAAGAGTCTATCCCAGTCTTCTCGTTTCCTTGGGATCCTAGGATTGTCATTATTCTTTGTTGGGTCAGTCTTAAACATTTTCCAAAATCTTTCTTCATAAGTAACCTCTCCAGGTTAAAGGAATAATTCATCAAGGCAACAGTCACTTAGGGATCTTTGGGAGCCAAGTTCCCATTCATGGGAGTCAGTTTTGGTAACAAATTCCCCAATAATCTTGACACTTTTTGAAGCATTCACGCTCACTCAAAAGTACATTGGTATGTTGATTGTCTTCAGGTAGTCCATATCCTAACCCAAGAGTTTTTGGTCTATGGGGAGGCATGAGTGGTTCACGCCATCCAGTCTTATTTCTGCCAAGGACAATACTTCCATCATAGCCTTTCACCTTCATTATATGATAGCCTTTCCCATATATCTAAACTGGTAATGGGGATGGTTCCACTTGGTCCTTATAAATCCATGTTGATAAATCCTCGATGTCTTCTTTTCTCATTTCACCCCACTTTATAAAAATGCATGATGGAGGAACCCTAAAAATTCCCTTAGGTTCCATTCTAAAATAGGGTTGACCATAGACCTTAGGAGACTTAGGCATTTTTTTGATGTAGTAGGCCGTGATTAATTTAAATTCTCCATAACCTAGGTCCTAGATCTTGACAGTGGACTCAACCTTAGGAAGCAAGGAAGATGATGGTGTGGTAGAAGATGTGGAAGGAGCAGCGTGGTTGATGAGGAAAGCATGGATGGGTTAATGAACTTGGAAGAAGAGGAACTTGGAGCTTCTTGGTTGATGGGAACCTGATGTTTTGAAATACCCCTTAGATTGGTGCAATACTGAAAGGGACCATGGTCTCCATATATGGTGATTTATGTGCAATCAAAGGGAAAATTTAGGCATTGGTGGTATGTGGATGGAACAACTTTGAGGGCGTGAATCCAAGGTCAGCCAAGCAAGATGTTATAGGGTAATTCAAGATCCAAGACTTGGAAAGTTGTGTTTATAATGACTAGCTGAACTCTAATAGGAAGAGTGATAACACCTCAAGAGGAACATTCTTCATCATCATACACCTTTATAACTATGATTTTTGTTGCATCTATGAAAGAATCAAAAAATCCTAGAGCCTTAACCAGTTTTAGGGAGCATATGTTCAGTCCTACTCTGCCATCTACTAAAAATCATCTGATCTTATGCTTATGGATAAAGACTTCAATGTGTAATGTGTCGTTATGGTTGGAATTTGGTGACGAGTAATCTTGATCTGAAAATGTTACATGATAGGGGTAGTGACGTATCCCACCATGGCTTCAAATTGGTTGACATCAATGTATTGAGGGACAAAGGACTCTTGTAAGGTTTTTTCAATATAGCTTTATGCGCGGGGGAAATGCGTAGCAACTCAAGTATAGATATTTGAGCAGGTGTTTTTCCTAGCTGGTCAATAAGGTTAAACTAATTCTTAGGTTGCAACTTGTTTGCAAATGAGTTGGATTGTGATTGCTTAGTGGATGGACTGGGTACTGTAATTTTTGGCTGCCTAGGAGGAGGACCAGCTATGGTGACTTTTCCACCATGGGTAGTGACATTGCATTTAGGTTCTCTTTTGATAGTGATGGTATTGATGTATTCATGATCAGTTCAGACACAGTTGATAATAGTTCCTCCTGAATAGTTGAAGGTAGTGTGGGTATAGTTGGCACAATTATTTTTGTTCTTAGGACTTGATGTAGAAGGATTATTTGAACTATGGTCTTGCAGTAGGTTCTTGTGAATAGTATGGTCTACATTTGACACAAATTGTTGCCCACCTAGTTGAATTGTGTGATTTTCAATGAGGTCTTGAACCAAATTCTTTAGTTGTCGACAAGAGGAGGTTTTATGCCCTTTTGCATGGTGATAATCATAGAATGTGTTGTCATCCCACCAAGATAGCTTAAATTTTCCTGGGTAATATGGCTTAGGGTCTTCTAATGTGATGACACCATTTTGAAGGATATTCTTAAGGACATCTTCAATTGGTTCACCCAAAGGGGTGTATGTGAGACCTTTCAAAAATTGTCTAGGTTGATGAGGATGCCTTTGGTTTTGATTGTTTTGATATTTTTGAGTGACATTGGTAGGAGGTGTTTGTGTGATTATTTGTGAGTTTTGCGGTGGAGCTCTTTTAAGGGTAAGCACTAGACCCATTGTGTTCACTGGATTGGCATTAACAACACCATCATTGGTAACATATTTATTCTTGACTCAATATTTTCTCATGTCTGTGGGTGGATTTACGCTCATGTTTTTAGGGCCATATTTTAATTCTCCTTTAGCAATAAGATATTTCTCAAGTTAGACCCCCTTTTCAACTAAGTTTGTGAAGGTTGTACAGCAGTGAACTTGCAAGCCATATTTCCATGGTCCTAGGAGGGTTTGGAAAAACATGTCAACCTTCTCTTTTTCATGTATGTCAATATGGCAACGACTTGCTAGGCTTCTCCATCTTTGGAAAAATGGTATAAAAGTCTCACTAGTGTCTTCTTGTGTAAGTGTGCATAAGCTAGTGATGGAGGTGTATGTGTCGATGTTGTAGGCATAGTTTCACATAAATTTTTCTACAAGTTCATCCCATGTTTTTATTCCCTTTAAAGTGGAAAACCATTCAAGTGCGGGTCTTGTAAAACTCTTAGAGAAGAGTCTCATCAAGTATGTTCATAGGCAATGTCCATATAGTTGGTCGTGAATTCTCGAACATGTTCAATAGGATTTGTCTTGCCCTTATACTTAGTGAAATTTGGTGCTACATACCCTTGAGGGAATGGTGCCATGTATAGACTTGTGTCAAAAGCATATGGACATAGGTCATATGACATGTTAATTTTTGTTGGATATTTGCATGGTCTCTATGGTTTTTTGCAAGTTTTCCACTTGAGCTATCAAGGTATCAATTATAGGGTTGTTGGTTGCATCACACATGGGAGTGATGGGTATTCCATGTGTCCCAATTTTTTGTGAAGAGATGTTTTTATTTTGTTGTGAAATGTATGATGTGTTTTGATTTGAGCATTGTTGGCGTTGCTAGTTTTGATTAGGTACATGTTGATGGGTATGGATGTGTGACACATATGTAGGAATGTGCCCTCTAGCCATTTGAGTCCATATTTCTCTAATATGTTGGCCATAAATATTTTGGTGTCCAAATGAAGTCATATGTTGTGTATTCTGATAGCCTTGTCCAAATTGGTGAAATTGTCAATGGGGAATGTTTGTGTTTTGACCTTGGGAAGTATTGGTATTAAGTTGTGATGACATGTTAACATTTGGTTGTGGCCCTCAAATAAGGATACGTCATTTTCTTCCTCCGAAGGGATTGAATGAAGACCCAATGAAATTATTTGATGATGATGCTCTTATGGCACTAGATGAAGATCCAAATAGAGGATTTGAAGAGCTTTCCCCCATTGATGAGGATCCAAAGGTAGCTCCAATTGATTGTAAGGATGTTGTTGACATTATTGGCATTGATTGTGACATGGCTTGTGACATGTTGGTGTTCCTCCAATGGATGTTGTGTTGATTGAGTTTTCATTGGATGTGTCATTAGAGGCATCATTGATAGTGCTTGTAGCAATTTGCGAGGTGGCACTAGTGTTACTGTTGACATTGTTTTGAGGTTGACTAGCATTGGAGGCATTATTTTGTTGTTGTTAGCATCATGATTGGGAGTGGCTGCTCTTAAAGTATTAATGTCAAATCCTTGAGGTAATTTGGCTCCTTGATGTAAAAGTATGGCTAAATATCTATCTCTATCATGCAAAACTATATCTTCTACAAAAGATGCCACTTTAGGATTTTGAGTTGCAGCTTCTACATCTTCCTCAAATACATTCACATGTTCATCTCTACGTATGAATGGTTCAAAAGGGTTACTTGATGAAGATGGAATGTTCATGTTGATAAAAGGATTGATAAAAGATGTGTCTTGGTTCATGTTTTGATTCATTTCATTGGAAAAGATATAGGTGTTGTTGTCTTCTCCAAAATTATCCATTTGTCTTCTTTTTCTTTGAAGCCTAGTCTCAACCATATAAGGAGTTACTCAAATTAGGAAGACGATGAAAATGAAAACTAGATGATGACTTATGTTTTTTGGATTTTTGATTATAAGGGATGACAATGCAATAATGACAATGTTGCCTAAAGGAAATGACAAGTGAAAAAGGCCAATGAAGACTATTATGAAAGGTATGACACTATTTTTTTGGATTTTTTGAATAATGTATGCAAAATGAGGATTAAGATAACTTGAATGTTTCTAAGGTATGAAAATTCAAAGGTCTAAATGGTTTAGAGGAAGATTACTCAACCACTCTAAGCTTGATCTATGTCTCAATTTGGGTCACCAAAGGACTTGTTAATGTGACTAAAGGAAAAAATGACAAAGTGAGGTTTCCTAACTAGTCTCTTGAGTTGGAAAGTCTCACAAAAAGGACAATGACTAAAAGAAAATTATGTTGACTAAGTCCAATGACAACCTACTTTTGAAGGAAAATTATTTTGCAAAGTATGGTAAGGTTTCTTAAGCCAAAATATACAAATGAAGTGAGGACCTAAGGACTAGTTTACATCTAAAATGAAAATGATGGACTCTAAAGGATGCAACTAAAATTTTGCAAAGTTAAAATTATGGGTAAATGCAAGCTTAGAATGTAAATGATGTAAGATTTAAGAAATTTTCCTTCTAATTTTGTTTTTGATAGAGACTGCTGGAAAAGGATATTTGATGACAGATTGGACAAGTTTTCTCTTGGGTTTTGGTCTGCAATAGTGTTTTCATTTCTGTCAGGAAAATGCCTTGTTCTAGGTAGATGCATTTCAGATTTAGTGAATGCGGCGTTATAGACAGCAAATGCAACTTAGAAAAGAAGTTACAGTGTTCTGTAAAGCGAATGTGGTTCAAGACAGGAAAATGCATCACCAAAAATAGCAAATGTGGCTTATTAAAGTGATTGCATCGTAGAAAATGTCAAATGCGGCACATGAAGGTGAATGCATTGCAACAGATGTGTTGTAGTAGAATAACTCAAGTTTGGTTGCAATTTTTTTTTGGAAATTTTTTGAAGTTGTCTCAAGTGGAATGTTTGTTTCTAGATTTGTGAGATGGTTTTTGTTTTTTTGAATGTTTCAGAAAACACTTGGAAAACACAATATTTTGTCTTGATCAAACACAATGAAGATAAGTACAACCCTAGGTTAGGTAAGGACAATATTTGCTAGATTCCATGTGGGTTTCCCCAACCACACTTATTCTTAGCAGATGAATCGAGAAGCTTGGCCACATAAGATCCCCCTTACGGTGCACTACTTCTCAAGTCAACCAAGCTTCCAAGCCCCATAAATATCCCATGGTGGGTTGATCACCTCTACTAAGAACTACGAGAATGTGGATGCCTTCACAACGATCATTGCTAGGCTAGCAAATAGAAAGGAATTTTGGAAACTACACAAACTTTTTTAGTTTGGGACCCCCATTCAAGTGGTCACACATGGGGCAAGATTAGCTCTAATAAGGAGGAACTCCATCCTAAAGAGGTTATGCTCAATAGGGTTTTAGGGAGTTCACTTATCTGTGTGACACATCTGCACTTGTAATCCTAAGTTTTCCATTAGGATTCACATTTATATACCGCTTAGGGGTAGCTCGGCCATAGAGCTCCATTGTCGGTTTGAGTCGCCTTGGGGTGAGTACTTTTTCCCACCAAGAAGGCCCAATTCCTAGAGTAAATAACCATTTCTCTTGCACCCAGGATTGCACAAGTGCACAAGGGGAGAGGATACTTCGATTATTAAATTGGGGTGACACATAAAATAGATGGGTCTAGTTTTCTGATCACCTAGTTTGCATAAGGTGAGAGTATAATCACCTACCACCTTCAAGCACAATCAAGAAAAATTCTTTAACCCCTTAATTAAATCTAAGTGAGATAAGCAAATGTTCTTTTTAGAGCACCAATGGAAGTGTTTTCTAATCTAAAAAGAAACAAACACAAGTGTTTCAAAATAAAATCCTTGGGCAATCGAACCTACAAAACCACTTGTTAGAAGTCTCAAAAGGATGCCTTGGACCCATGAAAATTCAAATCCACATGTTGTAATAGTAGATTAGTAACTAGAAAAACCAATAAAATATTTGCTTGAAGTAAGAAATCTAGAAAAATTTCAAAGAAACTGAAAGCAAAAATTTACCAGACGAATACGTTGCAACAGAGCGAATGCATTACTCTGCACATCAAATGTGGCTCAGGTTTGTATGTTGGAGTCTGTCAAGTGAATGTGTTAATATGAAAAATAGATGCATTGCATTCTGCAAATGCATCTCATTGGATGTCAATTGCATTGGATTCTTGGCGAATGTGTCTCTGCAGATAGCAAATGCGGTTCAGGTCTGTGTATGTGTCATTCTACTTGCAGAATACATCGCGATGTAGAAATTATGGTGTTGGAAACTGCGAATATGCCGTTCTGTACCTGTACCTACAAAACACAAAAAGAGTTGTACGGAAAAAAAATGTAGGATTTTGGCATCGGGTTCACTAATGTAACTATGGGAAATATCTAGGTTAGCATAGTGGTGGCTAAATAAATCAAAACCCAAAGTAATAATGAAGCACAAAGGAGGAAATAACATGAAAACAAGAAAGATATCACCTTAAGTATTTGACCCCCATGATTGACCTCCATTACACCTTCTATATGCTGAAATATGAAGTTTTCCCTCAGATTTTGAGTGAGCAATATGTGACAATGCCAAGACCAAAGCAAAATGTTGAAGGATTTGAGATGAAATGCAATACTATGCAACTATGCAACTAGTAAGCAACTATGAACTATGGCTAAAATATGCCAAAATTCCAAAATTCTAAGATGTCAAGAGTGCCTATGACAAGATTGCATGAGATGTAGATAGCATGAGGTGACAAAATGAGAGCAAAATTGGCATTTTATAGAAAATGCAATTTTGGATGAATGGCCAAGATTGAAGATTGACAAATGCCCTAGAATTAATGGACAAGATTCAATGTGACAACCCAAAATTAGGGTTAGGGAAACATTAGGTCAAATTTGAAATGAGTGGACAAGATTTTCCTTCTAGAAGATCAAATCAATGGTTGGCAATGCATGGCACAAAACAAGAGAGAGTTGGAAAATTAAATAATATTAGAAATCACTTGATTTTTGGAGGAAAAAGGCTATTTTGAATTAAAAAATAATTTAATTCAAAAGGTGGGGTCATGTGACAGTAAATAATTAATTTGAATTATTTACTAAAAGAGGAAAATTAGAAAGTGGGACCAATTTAAATAAAGCAAGAAGATCTTTTTAGGATTTTATTAATTAAATAAATTTTGGATTTATTTAATTAACATTGAATTTATGACTTCATTAATTAAATAATATAAATTATTTAATTAACATTAGAGGAATGGATAGATTATGAATATGAATTTAATTAAATAAATAAAATTTATTTAATTAAATAGATGATGACATGGGTACCTAGGGCAAAGCATGCTACAAGATGCCTAAATGATGTAATGTTGAGATAGGTGTTGTAAGAGGACATTTTTGGGTGTCTACATTTTGCCCCTCTTTGAGATGATGTTCGAGATGATGTGATTTGTGTCAAGTAACATCATTTCAAAGAAACTAAGGTATGGATAGAGGGAAATGGATAATGATATCAGAATATGATGATGCCCCCTCAAGAGGATAGGCAGGTTGGACAAACACAAGTAGGCTCTCAAAATGAAAGGGATGGGTCAAGAACTAAAGATGAAGGAATGGATGGAAGAAGTGAAAGATGCATTATGCTGCAATGAAAGTGAGCAACCATGATGTTTGATTTAGCACTAGATGTTATGCACCAAGGTATAAGGACCAAGGTGATGATTTGTCTCATGCCCCAGCGTAATACAACCTTGTCTAGATACAAGATATGAATATTAGCTAGAATAAGTTGGATGTGATGCAAATGCAAGAAAAAAAAATGATAACACACACAAGCAATCAAGTAAGCATGCACAAATGATACAAAAACAAACAAGGTATTGCCCCTATCAAGCTGTAAACCATTGATTGATGGATTGGCTGATGATGATAGTGTTGTCATTGCGGGGAGTGACATATCCCTAGATCAACACAAGGATGATTGATAATTGATAGATTGACTTTGATTGATTGGGTTTACAACAAGATTAGGATCAAGAACAAAGGGTGTGACTGGATAATTTGAAAAGATTGATTGACTTGATTGGTATGGATTAAGGACTGACTTGCATTTGAATTATTGCTTGGATTTTTGTTGGCTATTTGATTTTTTTAGATTTTTGAAATGTTTTGATTTTTTTTTTTGACTTTTCAAATGTTTTGATTTTTTGGACTTTTGGAATGTTTTGATTTTTGGAATTTTGACATGTTTTGACTTTTTTTTAGACTTTTGAAATGTTTTGATTTTTTTTGGACTTTTGGAATGTTTTAATTTTTAATTTTTGGACTTTTGAAATGTTTTGAGGTGTCAAAGGATGAAAAAATGAGTAGCCTTTATGCTAGATACCAATGACAAGGGGAAAACCAAGTCTAGGTGCAAGGGTGGGTGATGGGATAAGGGATAAAAGGCTTATGATAGATGGATTGATGGAATTGATGTATGCATCATAAGAGAGCAAGGATGTGATCTCCAAAGACTATGTCGCATAGGAATAATACGCCCTATTTTAGGTACAAGACTTAGGATTTTTCTTAGACAAAATGTATGACAATAGGATAATGACATGATTGGTTTAGATGGATGAGGTATGTCAAGAGATACTCAAAGCATGCTTCAACCTTTTCCCCTAAATCTTCATCAAGATCAAAAGAAGAAGGGTGGATGAATGGACTCAATATGATAGGTATGTATGATGGCCAAAGATGGTAGGTAGGATGGATATGATATGGCATGAAAATGATAGGTTGGATAGATAAGATATTGTGCCCCCAAGTGTAAGTGACATAGAAGATTAACCTACACATGATGCCTGTTTACCACGTTTTCATAATGGTACTTATCTAGGGCGCCTGTTTACTAGGTTTTCACCGTTGGACGAAGGGATTTCTCTTTACTCTTTTTTTTAATTCTTTCTTTTAATTTTTTTTATTTTGACTTTTTGACTTTTGGATAGGAGGGACTTAAGTGTCTAGTTGCATGAAAGGTGGTAGTCCCACTAGGGATGGATGTCATTGCATGGACCATGTCAAATGTCATTATGCTCATAGATGTTGGTAAGGGATGACATGAAAGCGAGATGGAGTAGGTAGATGATGGATTATGATGTGGATTATGGAGGACAATAATGGATTATGATGTAGATTATGTAAGGAAGATGATAGGTATTATATGGGACTTATGGAAAAGATGAATGGGGAGGCTTAGCCAAAAGCATGAACCATAGGAAGATGATGGTGGAGATATGTAGGATAATGAGTGAAGGGTGGGGAGATGGAGGTATGTGGAATTGGTGTGAAATGGAAAGGAACCATGACCAATGGTTGCACACATTGTGATAAACGTTGAAGCTTTTGATGTGGATGGGATGTAGGAAGCAATGAAGATGATTGCTTAGGAGATGGGTGATTTAGTGATTTAGGTACCCACATAGACTTAGTATTTTTATGACTGTTATTTTTCTTGTGGGTGTTAGGAATTGGAGATTTTTGAATGCAATGTGCATTTTTGATGGAAAGGGATGGTTGGGATTTTTGTGATGTGGACACCTCGTTTGACTTGGTTTCTTTTTTCTTAGGTACCCAAACCATTTGAGTTTTGGCCTTTACTTTTGGAGGTATGGGCTTATATAGCCTTTTAGATGTACTTGGCTTTGACTTTTTGCAATTGTATGCTAAGGAATTAGGACCATTAGAATTTTTGACTTTATGTGTAGAGGCGTCCAAATTTTTATTTTGGAATCCCTTGGGTTTGGTGGAATGAGTGGAAGCTTTATGTTTAGACAATGTGTGCATTGATTGGTCTTGATTAAGATGTTTAGAGGATTCATGGATAAATGGATAAGAGGATTGAATGGTAGGGATATTAGGTGTTGGGAGTAATGGTGGTAAAGTGGATGGAGGGTTATTAGGAGTTGGAAGCAATGGTGGTAGAGTGGATGGAGGGAAGTGTGTGGTCACATGCTTTTGACATTTGTAGGATGACGGTGGTGGAATGGCAACATATGTTTTAGGCGTATGATAGGATTTATGATGGAAAGTGGACTTAGGATGCATGGAGGAAATACGAACATCTTGAGATTGGTGTCCTTGAGGTGTATGTCCAAGGCCATAAGAGCATGGGGGGACTTTGACATGGATGGGCTCCAAAATATCTTGTTCATGAAGGCCTAAACCTTTACCTTGGTGGTTCATATTTTGGAGTGTGCAATGGACAATAGGACTAGGTATAGGTGAAACACTAGACATGATTTCCTTATTGGATGGAGAAGATAATGGTTGTTGTTGTTCGAAGGAGGAACATTCATGAATGAGGGTAGAAAGACCAATAGGAGATGATGGAGGACTTGCAATGGGGTTGATAGTGGGTGATGGAGGACTTGCATTAGGATCTTGATTAGCATTGTGTTCACTTAGATCCAAAGTATTTGTTTGATCTTCTATGTGTGCTTGGGGGG
Source organism: Sequoia sempervirens (assembly GCA_007258455.2). Taxonomy (NCBI): domain Eukaryota; kingdom Viridiplantae; phylum Streptophyta; class Pinopsida; order Cupressales; family Cupressaceae; genus Sequoia; species Sequoia sempervirens. Next base: position 2,332 of record VDFB02059662.1, on the reverse strand, counting down.
CACTTGTGTCATCAAGGGAAGTGGATTTTGATGGATCATAGATAGGACTAGGTGGAGGTGAATTTGGAATATCTTTCTCATGGATGGGTATAGGATTAAGTTGCTCTTGGATAGGCTATTCATCATTATGGATATCATCTTGATCATAAAAATGATATAGATTATGGATGGGTTGGATGAAAATGATTTGATCTTGATTAGGACTAGGGCTTGATATTTCCACATTCTTGGAAGTAGACTCTTGATATAACTCTTGTGTTGCTTGAATGGAAGGGGAAGGGGATTTCTCATGGAGAGACTTGACATGTTCTTGATGGTCAGCATAGGAGCATGAAAGAGGGTGACTTGGACTTATGAAGGGAGACTCTTGAATTGGCTCAAGGGGTTGTGGATGACATGGTTGACTTGAAGGACTTGGCATGATGTTTGAGGACTCTTTTGTATGTTCAAGTATATGTGTTGAATGACATGGCGACAATTGATTCCTTTCTTTTAGCCCTTGGGCCACATCCCTTATAGGTGGATGGGTGGATTTAGATAATGCCATCAATTTATTTTTTAAATATCTAAATGTAGGGCATTGATTTAATGGAGGATTAGATGATGGTGGGGGTAATGAAAATTTTGATTGGTTAGAAGGTAAAGAGACCAATGAATTAGGAATCAGACATGGTGGCTTATGGATAGGCATTTGATTGGATGGTGGTAAGGGTGCATGAACTAGATTGGTGTTCCCCTTGTCAAAGGTGGCATTAAGACTTAAAGGTGCTTGATTTTGTTGCCAAGGTGGACTTGGGATCCTATGTTCTTTTTGTGATATGGGTGGACATGTTGATGTGGCATTGTCATGATAGGTAGATGTGTTAGGTTGGCATGATGATGAAGGTGACACATAGGATTGGGGTTGAAATGGTGTTTGGACTTGTGATATGATTTGTTGTTGTAATGATGATTGAGGGGTTGTATAGGATAATGATTGTTGAGAGGTGGATTGGTATGGATAAGGGTTGACATTAGAAGACATGTGATAGGTTGATGAAGGGGTAACATGATACATGGATGAATGAGGTTGATATGATGATATAGGTGACACATAGGATTGATGTGAAATTTGTTGATGTGGTGATTGGACTTGATGATGTGCTTGTTGGATTTGACAAGTGGCCATGAGGTATTGGATTTGAGCTATGAGTTGTTGCATTTGAGGTGATTGGTTGGTTTGAAGTTTTGGGATCATGTCATGGAATCTATGAGTGATTTGTTGGGGTAAAGGTGCTTGACTTGTTTTAGCCACGTGAAGCATGTGAACAAGCTCTTGTGCTATGTCTTCCAATGTTTTCATGGTGTAAAATGATGTTGATTGGATTAAAGAAATGATGATGTTTAGGATATGATGTGGAATGACAAGATTGAATGATTTGGATGATGTGGCGAGTGTTTATTGGAAGTTTGACTTGGGCACTATCAAACACAATATTTCATATGTAAATGCATGAACACACACCAAACACAATGAAAAATTTGTCTTTGAAGATTAAATGTTATAATTAAGCAAGCACTTGAATACACAACAACAAGCCCTATGACTAGTCAAGTGGGGTATGTCCAATTAGGTCTCATGCTAGTCTGCACAAGGTTGACTAAGGATGATTTGAAAGAAAAATCCTGCCACACAGCCGGGAGAAAGGGGTAACCCACCCTTCACCTTCACTTCCCAAAGGTATAAAGTTCTTTGGGGCTTAGCTCAGAGTGACAAGATTTCAACTCCCAAACGAGCGTGTCTTTGGATTCACACTCTATTGAGGTCATCCCTTGGAGGGGTGTGTGCTCCAAGCAGGCCTCCTACGAAGGGTATGACAAAAGCAAACCAAGTGAGGTGTTTTGGAGGACACACACACTTGATTCACACTTGCAAAGATTAATTTCCCTTAGAAAATTGCAATGTGTGTAAGAAAGTAATGAAGCACTCGTTCTTTTTAGATTCCAAATCAAATGTGTAGGAAGACAGTGATGAATTTTAGACCCAATTTTCAATATTTGATTGAAGACAATATTCATTTTAAGGGCCCAAATCCAAATGTGTTTGCAAACAATGATTGATTTTATTCCCTAAATTGAAATGTGTGACAAGCAATGGTCAATGAGAAATGAAAGATTAGAATGTATGCACTTGATTATTTTCACTTTCCAAGTTGATGTTGTGAGTGATCCCATGTTGTTCCAACTCCACATGATTCACCGACAAGTCACCAAGACAAAAAGAGACACATATGTGCAAGAAAAAGTGTGATTAGATCCAAAAACATGCAATTTGTTAAAAATCTAACTAAAA
>VDFB02059660.1:0-20698 GCA_007258455.2 Sequoia sempervirens | reverse complement strand
TGGCAAACTTTTTTTTGAAATTGATCAGAAAATTGCAAGGAATCTGTTTGTAACCTATGTTTTCAGCTTTGACAAGCTATTTTTTTCTGAAAATTGTAAAAATCACCGTGTGTTATAAACGGTTGATTTGAGCTTGTCATTTGTAAAAATTGCAAAATTTGTTCATTGTAATTTGCTGGGGGGGTTGCAAAATCAGTTTTAATACATTATGGGGGGTGAAAGGCACAATTTAAGTGCCACATTATCTTCTTTCTTTTGGTGTTCATGGCGGATCTAAGGCAAATTGAACCACTCACTCCACACAATTATCATACATGGAAGCTAAAAATGACTCAATTGTTACAATCTAAGGGTCTATGGCCAATGTTAGATGTAGAACAACCTGAATTTACAAGGGATTATGAAAATTTTGTCCATAGATGTAAAATGGATGAAGCAAAAGGGATCATTGGCTTACATGTATCTGATAATTTGTTGTTTCATATTTCGGAGTGCAAAACACCTAAGAATGTTTGGGATAAACTTGAAGAATTGTATGGTAAAGCAAATCATTTCAGAACCTTGCAACTTCAAGCAGAACTACAATCCCTCTCTCCAAATGCATTTCCTTCAATTCAGGATTTCCTTGCACAATTCAAGATGATTTTGTCACAGTTGAAAGGATGTGGACATGATGTATCTAGTGATGAATGTATCTTCTTGATTATGTCTAAGTTAAAGGGCCCTTATCAAGTGTTTTCTTCTACTTTCTATTCAACTATGGATGCAATAGGGAAAGATTACAAAATGCCTACATTTGAGTTGTTTTGTGAGCGTCTTACTAGGGAGGAGGCCAAGTTAATTCAGTTGGATGCCTTACCTAATTCTAAGAATCATGCTCTAATGGCTCAAACATCCAAGGGTAAAGGAAAGAACAAGAAGAAGCCCAAAGCAGAATCATCTTCTAGTAGTGAGAATCCCTCCAAACCGAAGCCGAAGAACAATCAAAAGTCCACTCAATCTCCTTCTTCTTCTACCTCTGGAGATTCTTCCTCCAAGTCCAAGAAAAAGAACGGAGATCCTTGTTCATTTTGTGGAAAAACTGGACATGATGCATCTCATTGCTTTAAGAGATTAGAGGCCTTGGAGGAAGCTATGAAGAAGCACAATATTTCAGTGGCTAAGCCTTCTTCCATGGGCAAAGGGCAAGCTCTTTCCGCACAAGCTATGCATTCACCTTCAAATAGTTGGATTCTTGATTCAGGTGCTTCACATCACATGACCAATTCACGTGATCTTCTTGATTCCATAGTTCATACTTCTACTTCTCATATTGCAGTTGGGAACTCTTCACAGATTCCAGTTTTGGGGACAGGCTCCGTTCAGATGCTAGATGGGTGCATTGAGGATGTTCTTCTTGTTCCTGATATTTCAACGAATCTTCTTTCCATATATCAGATTTGTCATTCTGGAGATGGGAAGTCAGTTGAGTTTACTCCACAGAATGTGACTATTAGACAGTTGCAGGATCATGAGAAGGTTATTGCTATAGGGATAGTTGATCATGAGAATCATTTGTATTGATTTGATGGATTTGAGTCTTCATTGGGTTCATGTTTTGTTGCTCATGCTGATTCAATGAGCAAGCTTTGGCATGAGAGATTTGGGCACTTGAACTACAGATATCTTTAGCAAATGCAAGCACATAACTTAGTGGTTGGTCTTCCAAAGATCACTTGCACATATGGTGTTTGTCAAGGATGTGTTCTTGGCAAGCAACATCAAGATCCTTTTCCTAAGTGTCAAGCTACACGTGCAACCACACCCCTTGAGTTGGTCCATAGTGATCTCATGTCATTTCCAACTCCTTTTTCAGGGGCTAAGTATGTGCTAACATTCATTGATGATTTTTCCTGTCGGACATGGATCTATTTTCTGAAGCTCAAGAGTGAAGTCCTCACCAACTTCAAGACCTTCAAAACCTTTGTGGAGAAGCAGTCAGGTTTTTCTCTTCGACAGATACGCACAGATAATGGGGGGGAGTATGTCAATCAGGCATTTCAGGATTTTTGCAGTGAGCATGGTATTCTTCATCAGCACACAGTTCCTTACACTCCTCAGCAAAATGGTGTGGCGGAGAGAAAGAACAGGACTCTCAAGGAAATGGCCAATTGTATGATTCAGTCTAGGTCCATGGCTCCTGCCTTTTGGGCCAAAGCTGTTAATTGTGCCAACTATATTCAGAATCATATGCCCCATAAGGCAGTGCAAAATATGACCCCTGAGGAGGCTTGGTCTCATCGCAAGCCTAATGTATCCTTCTTCAGAGTATTCGGTAGTGAGGCTTGGGCATTCATTCTAAATGGTCGGCGTAAATCCATGGAGAAGAAGAGTCAGCGGTACATCTTTGTTGGCTATTGTGAGGATGTGAAGGCATATAGATTGTTTGATCCTGACACACGAGAGGTTCATTTCTGATGTGATGTTCAATTTTCTGAGACCTTCACCCAGCAAGATCCTCCTTTGACTTCTTCTTCATCACAACCTACTCAGTCTTCTTCAATTGATGATAATTTGCTACTTGAGGAAGATTTTGATGTTGGTCTTGATGAACCTCCTCCTCCTTCACCCACTAGGCCACGATGGGCTCGAGTTACTCTTGAGGAGGCTGGTCCTCTTGTTGGTGATCCCATAGACACTCGCCGCACTCGTTCTCAGACTTCTGGAATTAGTCTTTTGAGTCATGTAGTTTCAGATGATCCTTAGAAGTTTTTAGGTGCTTCAGGTATTCCAGAGTGGGATAGTGCTATGGATGATGAGTATTCTTCCTTGCTAAAGAATCATACTTGGGATCTTGTGCCTCTTCCTAAGGGAAGAAAGTTGGTTCAATGCAAGTGGGTGTATCATACCAAGTATGCAACAGATGGTTCCATTGACAAGTACAAGGATCGTCTTGTTGCAAAGGGGTTTTCTCAGGTTGAAGGAATTGACTATTCTGAGACCTTTGCTCCTGTTGCCAAGATGGATTCTATTCGCCTTGTCCTTGCTATAGCTACATCTCAGGGATGGTCAGTATTTCAGATGGATGTGAAGAGTGCTTTCTTGCATGGGGATATTCATGAGGAGATCTATATGGAGTAGCCACCAGGTTTTGTGCAGGACTCTTCACTTGTTTGCAAGCTTCGACATTCATTGTATGGTCTCAAACAAGCCCCTAGGGCTTGGTATGAGAAGATGGATAGTTTCTTGCTTGCTTCCAGCTACACTCGCTACCATTCCGATCCCACAGTTTATACACAGAGACATGGAGAGGATCTACTTATACTTGTGCTCTATGTGGATGATTTGATTCTCATAGGGAGTTCTACTTCCATGATTCAGAGTACACAACGAGCATTGATGGAGCGATTTGATATGACCGACCTTGGTCTTTTGCATTACTTCCTTGGTCTTCAGGTTCATCAGACTTCTGAGGGGATCTACATTTTCCAGCAGAAGTATGCTCTTGATTTGCTTCAGATATTTGGCATGGCTGATTGCAAGCCTGCCCCTACTCCATTCTAGTCAGGTGTTGTACTGTCTTCCAGTTGCACTACTCCTATAGTTGATCCTACCTTGTATCAGCAGTTGGTTTGCAGTCTTTTGTACTTGACACATAGTCGTATCTTGAGATACATTCAGGGCACTACACATTTTGGCATTCACTACACTTCAGGTGCATCTCAGATTGTGGGCTTCACTGACTCAGATTGGGCTGGTGATGTCAATGATCAGAAGTCTACTTCTGGCTTTGTCTTTTTCCTTGGTTTTGGTCTGATTACATGGTCATGCAAGAAGCAGATTGCTATTGCATTATCATCGACAGAGGCTGAGTATCAAGGTGCCGTGTTGGCTAGTCAGGAGGTTTTGTGGCTTTGTCAGTTGATGACTGAGTTTGGATTCCCTTCCACTCAGCCCACTACTCTTTGGTGTGACAATCAGAGTGCCATTCATATTTCTCGCAACCCAGTGGAGCATTAGCGGACTAAGCATATTGAGATCCACATGCACTTCATTAGGTATCTCATCCAGGATGGTGTTCTCAGCTTGGAGTATTTGCCTACAAATCAGCAGGTTGCAGACATCTTCACTAAACCTTTGGCATCGCCTCGTTATCTTCAGTTGCGATCGATGCTTGGGGGGAAGGAAGTTGTCCTTGGGGGGTCTTGAGGAGTCCTCCTTCCTTCATTAGTTTTCTTTGTTTCTTTCTCTCTTTTGGAGAGGAGTTTTCTCCCACAGGGTTTTTCTCCTTTTCTCCGCTTGTGAGATTTTTTTGTTTTGTACATGGGTACCTCATCAAGCCTAGTTGCTGGGACCCATCTTTTGCATGTATGCATTGGTTTGTACCTCCCTAAGTTGCACTTAAGGGGGGTTGTTGGTGTGAATAAGTCTTGTACCTAGTTTATTCCTTTACTAGGGACTTAAGGGACTTAATTCACATGTTAAGTTTACTTAGGATATTAGTTGTCATATCTAGATAAGTATTAGTTTTCTTATCTAGAATTTCCACTTTCCTAGGTAGTTATGAGTTAGTTGTCTCATGTGATAGGATTAAGACACTTGCCATGATCTTGTCTTATCCTATCTCTCATCCTTGCCTTTATAAGCAAGGCATCTCTAGCATATTTGGTAATGTATTGCATATAGCATTGTATTGTATTGCATTGATCATATTGTATCATACTGCAATCCTTGTTTGGTGGAATAGCATCTTCCATTGTTGCTTCTCTCTATCTCTTGTGGAGGTTCTTTGGTGTTGCAGATTGAAGATCTTGGGTTGTTAACTCCAACAGCAAGGGCTCAGGGGTGAATCCCACAATGGGGGTTTGGGTGCAACGCCTCTAAAGAAAAAATTCCCTATTATTTCCATACGGAAATTGCTAGAAATAGTTTTCTAACTGTCCAAAAATTGGATTAGTTTCTTGCTCTAGATTGGATTGAATGTGATGTGAACAGTTGCATGATGGAAGTTGGAAGATTGTCCAGTTTTTGAAATGCACATGCATCAAGGTAACCCGCAATGGAAGTTGAGTAGTTGCAATTTCGAAAATGGAAACACAACAAAGTGTGTGGAAGTGTAGAATGATTTTTGTATTAAGCTAGCAACAACATGAGTTGTGCAGACAGTTTGATAACATTTTTTGAATGTGTACGAAGCATATTGTTAGAGTAAAGGTTTTAATTTAATCATGTTGATTAAATTACCTTTATTCCTTTCTTAAGATTTCACTTTAGTTGCATTTTGTGACATTTAATAATTATATTAATTATTAAATGTTTACCTATTAGGGTTTCTTTTAGGGTTGCACAATATCCTTTTATAAGGATTCATTATTGTATTTTTACCTCTCTCGGATGAATACATTTTTCAGCTTTCAGAGCACCCTTGCTTGTTTGTCTTCATCTCTTCTTTCTGTGACAGGTTATTTGCATGCAGGTGATCTTCGGGGTCTGTGAAGTTGGATTTCTCAACTTCTACATGGTATCAGAGCTCCAGACCTGCTGCTTCCTGTTCGATTTCTGAAGAATTTGGAGCTTCGAGGGTTTGATAGAGCTTTCAGAAGTTCTTCAACTAATTTGAGAGGGTCTTGGTGCAGTTTTTTAGTGGATCTGGGTAACTCCATTTTTTGGGTGCATTTTGGACCCAAACGGACCTCACGGTTGGATTCAGAGCGGCCAAAAACCCATATTTTCATATATGGCTCGACCTATTTGGGCATAGTTGATCTGGGAGGCAAATTTTTTTTACCCAAGGGCCGTACGGCCCCCAGGCACGCATTCCGAGGCTGGTTTATTTGCGGAAATTTTTTAAAAAAAATCAAATTTTTTAATTTTCGGGCGCTGCCCGTGTAAAAAGTCACCACCGCCGCCAGCTCCGCCCGGCGGCCTCCCAAACGACACCGCTCCTCCGCCGAGCGGCCTCCAGCCACCCAGCAACCTCCGCTCAACCGCCGCTCAGTCGGCGCTCTACTGCCCGCCACCGCCGGTCCTCACAGTTTAGCCCCCGCGGGCTCCCTCCACACACCCGCGGTCATATTTGGAACCGGGTGCTGCGCTCCCCGAGCTGCCCCGACCGCTTCGCCAGCCCCTCCAGCGGTCACATCTGTGACTAGGGGCTCCGCCGGTTGCCTCTGCCCCCTGGTCCGCCCAGGCGACCAGGGGCTATTTTTTTTAGCCCCCAGGGCATTTGGAGGACCTACTTGTGCTTTTCAGCTACCTTCACAAAATCAGGTATAAAATGGGTGTATGATCTCCGTTTTTTTAAAACGAGATACCATTGGAAAGCTGCTTCCGGTGCCGTTCTGATGGATCAGGTTTGATTTCCTGATTTTTCCATTTTGATGCTGTATTCCTCAGTCAAAGTCAGATCAAGTGTTTTTCACTCCCGGGGGCGTATCTTTTGCGTCCGAACTCCGTTTTTCGCAAACAAATAGGCGTTGGAAAGGTGTTTCTGTGACCTTTCAAGATCTGTCATTTATTTTTCCAGAATCTGCACCAAGTACCTTTTATTCAGTATTTTGTGTTTTCACACATCTGTTAGTTACTTGGATGTTTCAGCACTTGGAAATGATTTGTTTGCATGGGATGGCATATGTTGATCTGATTTATCAGTATTGAGGTCAGTTAGTCTCAGATTTATTAATTTGAAGAGTTATCATGGGTTTTTCTACTCACCCTTCAGTTGTATTTCTGGAACGGGGTAATTATGAGTCATGGGCAAAGGGTATACTTACACATTGTAGGTGGCTAAATTTGTTACCTTATTTGTATGATCTCATACCTGAACCAGCAACTTCAGAGGGAAAATTAGCTTGGGATATCATTAGAAATCACATAGTAGGAGTTATTTTGTCTAGTGTTGATTCTGACAATGTGTGGGCTATATCGGGCATTGATTGTCCTCACTCACTTTGGACACATCTTTGGGAGATCTATGGAGACCCCAGTCTTTCTCCATTCCCAGAGGATCCTGCTTCTGATTGTCTTGTACCCATTGGTTGGAGAGAGAACACACCTTTTGATCATGATACTTTAAAGGAACTTCAGTATTTAGACACCCTTATATATTCTGATGAATTAGAGGATTGTCTCACAGTTCCTACTCTTCAGACTGAGATTATACATGCATCAGCATCTCCTATTGTTTCTGATCAGTTTGATATTGCCTCTTCTTTGGCTCCTATTGATTCAGCTAAGCAGGACATCATACATCTTTCAGACATGGCTACTTGGGATTCTTATCTTGCAGGCATTTCGTCTTTGTTTGTAGAGTCCTATATTGCAGATCTGGAGGATTACTTTGAGGATTTTCAACTCCTCTTTGTTGACAGCCATATTCCAGCTGTTAGCCCACCATTATCAGTGCATTCAGAGGTTGCAGTTTTTGAGTCTTCAGTTCAGTTTGGATTTGACATCTTTTGTTTCAGTTCAGACAGAGAGATTCTTCAGCATCCTATTATGGCACACATCTTGAGACATCTTGGTCCTTTTTTCACAGGGTTTCTTCGACATTGTCCTTTGGATCCCTTTCTTCCCAAGGGGAGGAATATTATATGCCGCTTCAGGATATCTTTCTGGATTCTACCTCAGGCATCCATGTAATGCTGACGGAGTTTTAACACCATTGTGGGGGGCATACAGTCTCTTCTTTTCTCTATGGAACCGTTGTCACGATAATGCTATGATAGAAGTTGTCCCATGGAAGTGTATATTATCCACCTCCTATCCTTCTATTATTAGTGCATTTATTTCTTTCATCTCTTTTGGAGTAGAGTTTTTCCCATGAGGTTTTCTCTATTTCTCCACTTTACAGAGATTTGGTTGTAATTGGGTACCTGATCAGGCCTTGTTGCCGGGACCCAAGTTTACTTTCTTGCATTGTAGTTACCTTTGCTTTCTTGCATATGTTTGTAGCTGCACTTTTGCTCATCTTAAGGGGGGGTGTTAGAGTAAAGGTTTTAATTTAATCATGTTGATTAAATTACCTTTATTCCTTTCTTAAGATTTCACTTTAGTTGCATTTTGTGACATTTAATAATTATATTAATTATTAAATGTCTACCTATTAGGGTTTCTTTTAGGGTTGCACAATATCCTTTTATAAGGATTCATTATTGTATTTTTACCTCTCTCGGATGAATACATTTTTCAGCTTTCAGAGCACCCTTGCTTGTTTGTCTTCATCTCTTCTTTCTGTGACAGGTTATTTGCATGCAGGTGATCTTCGGGGTCTGTGAAGTTGGATTTCTCAACTTCTACACATATTGCTATTATTTTGTAAAAAAAATTTCACTAGAGATTTAATAAAATTGGAATAGCTATTATGTGGATCTAGCCCAAAGGGTGAACCAAATTAATTTTTTTTGTGCCTCTATGAATTTTGTTCTTTTTGTCATTTAAATCTTTGATCTACATTGTTTAATTCCTTATGTTTATTTTGCTAATCCTACTTGAGATCCCAACAAATTTATTACAATTATCTAAAATAATAAATAATTAAATAACTCTTAAATTGATTAACTACTTAGACTGTCATGCCAACACTAGAAAATGCTCCAAGAGAGGAGATAGCTTCATTTAAATCATTGGAATTTGGTCCATTGAGATATTTTAGTTTTATCCTTTTAGAAAAGGTGGACTAGTTGATCTTGTCTTGTAACTCTCCAAACTATATTAGATCCTCTTGGAACTTCCAAATGGTTTCCTTAGCCTTCGTAATCTGATCAATGGGTTTTTTTTATATTTTCTAATGGAGAGAATATGTAAAATCCTAGATTATTTGAGCTATTGGCCACACCAATGGAGGATTTTCCCAAAATATGTGCAAGGAATATATTTGATGAAAAAAGGTAGTGACAACTAATTACAATTGTTTATTTTCTTCTCCTCTAGTAATAGTCTCAAAATTTACTTGTTGCATGTCATAGTCCCTAGGTGTCATTTGATTCTCAAGATTATCTATCATAGAGGTGGCTATATGTACCACTCCGCTTCCTTGCTCAACCACTAATATTGTGGAGAGTCCCCAAGCCCTTTTCTTGCTTGGTTGGGCCTTGAGTACTTCATCTAAAGAGGATAAATCTTCTTCCTTTTTTAAATAAGTTCTTGCTCTTTTTCTTTAAAGTATGGTTGAGCCATATTGGAAGACTAGAAGCTCCTGTATGTGGAGGTTGAAGGGGAGAAGGAGGAGGAGTCACACCCACATTTCTAGTATTTCTTGGCGAGTGTTGAATTTGGTCCTCAAGTTGAGGAAGATCTTCCTGTAATAGGGTATCAAGATCACCAATCCCTATTTCCCTCAGCAACTCATCTACTTGGTTACCATCCCCTCCAAGTTTATTTTCTTCTTGTATGTGAGGAGGTGAAGGTACAAATTTAGGTGGAGAAGAATAGGGAGTTGAAGGTATTGGAGTTTGATGTGGTAGACTAGGCATTGATGGTGGAGAAGGAAGAGGTGTAGGAATAGGAGATTGATGGGGAAAAATTTGGAGAAGCTTGCCTAGGAGGGTATTTTGGTGGTGAATTGTAGGGTTGATAATTGTAAGGAGGAGAGTGAACAAGGGACTCATTTTAAGAAGATGGAGATGGAGATGGAGGAGATGGAGGAGATGGAGATCTTATAGGATTAGTAGGTTGAGCATGTTCTTTTCCTAGACTTTTGAGTGGGATGTGCTCCTCTTTGTCCTCACTCTCCTCTGACTCTATAATCATTGGATTCTCCACCTTTTTCCTCCAAAATGTTCATCCTCAAGCTAAAAAATAGAATTATTTAGTTGATGGGTTACAATTTGGATAATCTTTCTTGTAAATACCTAGGAATTCCACGCTTCTTGGGTCAATAAAAAAAGGAATTTGAGAAACAAATCTTCACCAATCTCCATAACAAGATCAACACTTGGAAAAAAATGGTTGACTAGCAAGTAAACTTACTCTCATAAATCAATCCTAAATGTTACTCCCTTATAAATGATGTTAGTTCTAAAAATTCCCAAGAAAGTAATATAAGATATCCAAAAACTCCTCGAAGCTTTTGTTTTGTTAGATAGTATGCACATGACAAGAAAAAATTGCCTATTATTTCTTGGGATCATATATGCCAAATGAAAGTTTAGGGAGTTGCTAGTATTCGAAGTTTAGAGGCAAAAAACTTTGCTCTAGGATAAAAATTAATTTGGAGAATTTATGAAAATTATGACTATAGATGGTGTAAACTAATGAGAGCCAAATACCTAGATTCTGATTCTCTAGAGAGAATTTCACCTTAGCCAACCCTTCAAGAGGTTCTAAGATGTGGAACTTCTTAATTAATTGTAGAGATCTTAGTTTGCCTCGACTTTCTTGGGAAATTCATAATGACAAAAAAGCCCTTTTGGGGAAGAATCTTGGAATGGGTTTATGCCCATTTTTAAGATCCTAGAACTTGTGGAGATGCAACCAATTCTCATAGAGGCTTGGGGTACAAAATTAGCTCTCTACTTTAATATTGATTATCTCCTTCTCACCCCCAAAACAACCTAGAAACCTATTGAAAATTTCCCCTTTTCCCAAAAATAGAAAGATCTCTACTATGTAAAACTGAACAAAACACAAATTCTCTATTTAGAATCTAAAGATACCCTAAGATGGATGACCTCAAAAATAGGTTCCTATAATGTCAAAAATGCATACGAGGTCCTCACATCTACCTCTACTAGATCAAGATGACACATCAATCTTTGTTGGGGCTTGGCTTGCCTCCCTAAAGCAAGGGCTTTTACTTGGTTGGAACTAAACAATAAAATTCTTACTAGTTTTATACTGGATATGTTGGGAATCACTACTCTTTCCCAATGCATTCTTTGTGGTGATGCCTATGATGAAATCTCATAGCATTAAGCCTATGAAGACATTGACCATCTATTATTGAATTGCAACTTTTGAAACTATTGTTGGAGATGGCTTCAAAATAGGTTGGGTTGGTTTGGACCTCTTCCTAATAAGCTTTTACAACTCTTCAGTGCATGGCCAACTTTACACCAAAACTCGACTTATTCTGCACTCTAGGAAGTTAGTCCCTCTATCCTAATATGACAGATTTAGTTGGAGAGAAACAACAAAATATTTAAAAAAACAAATCTGCAAATTCAAAGATGTCCTAATCAAAATTGATTGTTCTATCTCAAAGAATATTATGAATCACCTTTTGAAAACTACTCTAATTTAGAAAACTTCACATCTTGGGATAATAATACCTTAAAAATATTGGAAAACCTAAAGTCTCTCCCCTGAATGGTGCTTACGCTCAGAGCACTTAGGTTAATAGAAGCACAATAAAATGCATTCCTCCTTTTCAAAAGGGAACCTTGGCAAAGTGGGTACAGACATAGTGATAAGGGCTAACACAAGCAAGATAAAGTTAGCATCTTAAAAAAATCTTGAAAACACAAGAAACAACACAACAAAAGCAAGTGCCCTCATCTTGGGTCTAGAATTGGCAATCAAAAAGCAATCTGTCAATCTTCAAATTGAAGGTGATTCTATGTTGATGATCAATATCTTAATGGGAAAATACAAAATGATATAGAAATTGGGCATACTTGACAAGAAATATCCCAAACACTCCTCAACAAATTGCATAGCTTTGAAGTAATGCTTTTAATCACTTTAGGCTGGTTTGGTTCTTGATCGTTGTTTTCATTCTCTCCTCCACGCTACCCTCTAATCCTTTCGATTTATTTTTTCAAGATGGATAAACTGGAAAGATCCCTTAATTGGTCTTCCAAATTCGGCAAATTTGGTCATCCCTCCAAAGTTGGCATTTGCCAACTAATGATTTTTTTCTAATGTTTGTTTGTTGTGCATGTCTATTTTTTAGGTGATGTCATATTTTTTCACAGTGTGTGTGTACGTGGATTCACTTTGTCTTGCGAGCCTCAATTGATTTTCATTAATTCCCTCGTGTCACCTTATGGTTGAAATTTATTTACAATGAATCCATAGCCCCTCTCTCATTTCATTCTGGCCTTGCTCCGTTTATGATCTTTGGTGCTTTGCCCTTCGACACTTGGCTCTGTGCATAATTTTGTTTCTATGACCTCACTTGTTTATGACTGAAATGAAATATTTTAATGATGTCCACGAGGCCAAAGAAGTCTATGGACCCAGGGACAGCACAAGAGCCACCCACAGAAAGGCCCTAAATAGTTTGTAAAGTCCGTTCGAGTCAACCTTTTTGCAGTGCAATTTAATGATGAAGTTTGTCGTTTTGTCCAAGCTTGACTCTTCAAATAGGGTATTTAAATGATCAACCTGCAAAGTGTCTTCATAACTAGCCTGAATGTCTTTATACGCTGAGCACTCCATGATGAAGTGTCATTCCATCTCCACCATTCCCTTGTTACAAATCAGCATGTTCTTTTTTCCCACTCCTCTTTAGGAACCACCCACCTGCCCATTTCACACCTGAGATGATGTGAACTAGTTTGCAATTAAGCTATCAACATTTTTGCTTTCCATTTGATATTCCCTTCTATATAGGAGAGGACCCATAGTTGTGCACCCTAACTTCATGCTTCTCAAAATCCTACTTGGAAATTTCATATCACTCCAATTTTTTTACAGCAGCTTACTTGGCAAGTCCCCTGCTTATAACTTTTGTTTCAGGGCCACATCATCAAATATGATGTCACATCAGCATGCTTTTTGTCAAGGAGTCCAAAAAGGCCTCAAACAAACTTGTTACCAATACTTGTGCATTCACATCATGGGTAGTTGAGCACTGATGTGGCATCACATGATTGGTTGCTTTTTAGATCAAAGGAATACATTTTGTTTAAGTTAAGGTAGTCATGTCACAACTATTGGGAATTATATAAACAACTACTATCACAACTATTGGGCATTATATAAACAACTACTATTTCAACTATTGAAACACACTCAACTACTGGGTCCTCTCCCCTATAGGCTTTTCCTGCATTGTCCCTCATAGGATTGAATTCTTTTTATAATCATCGCCAAGGCTTAACACACTCAACTACTAGGTCCTCTCCCCTATAGGCTTTTCCTTCATGGTCCCTCATGGGATTGAATTCTTTTTATAATCATAACTGAGGCTTCCAAGAGAAAAGTACCTTGAACAGTCAAAGAGCAGCAGAATGCTTGGGCCTCCAATCAAATGTATTTTAAAAAAATTATATTATATTTTTCATTTTCAATTAATAAAGAAATACAGTCAAATGTGCATCCAGAATGCTAGACAGAATAGTTGAACAGTCAAAGAGCAGCAGAGGACAAATACTGGTGGCGGACAGACAATATAAGAGCGGCTTACACAGAAATACAGGCCGAACAGCTGTAGAAGCAGGGACAGCCAAAACATAGAATATTAAAAACATATATGAATACCTACAGATAACAAAAAACATATGAAGAAAACGTGTTTTTTAGTCCTGAAAGTGACGGAAAAAGCGCAAAAAGTTGTGAAATTTCAGATTTGTACGGAAGTACAGTTAAATTCTGATCTGAGTGGACGCCTCCATTACTGGCAAGCACTGTGTTTTATACGGAAAATTTCATGTCACATGGCCATCTTTAATTTAAATCCCAATAATTTTTTAATTACAGTAAGAAGTTTTGATTGGGATGGATATTCGAGAACCATTAATGATTCCACCTATTCTGTCGCTGCCCATCATTTTATTTTACCATATCGAGATTCTGGGCATGCTCCTCTCCAATATATATATAATCAATTGGGAAAATAAAATTGTTCTTCTTGAGTTTGATATGATAACCAAACCGAATCTTTTTGTATAATTGTTTTTCATTTCAGCAAGAGAGACAAAGGTGCATATTCCCGAGTTTTGCTCTTGGTTTTCCATTCAGTTTAGTGCTAATGACTTCATAAATATCACATGTGATTGTTTGGAGTATGATTTTGTCATAAGTCGTTGGTTTAATTTTGGTAGAAATTTAGTTTTGTATAAATTTAAGTGGATCATTTATATTTATGAGATATTGCTGGGTGGGAATCACATCTAAGCTAGTTTAATTTTGTTAGAAATTTGTTTGTATGAATTTAAGTGGATCGTGTTGGTTCTACGGTTGTCATTGCATCAAAAGGTCGACTTGTTAATGTTCGATACAACCGTTAGAGTTAATGGATCCACATGAGGCAGTTAAGCCATGTCGTGAATCTCGAGGGGAGCGCTGACCATCTACCAACAATCTCCCCTTCAACGTTACCCGAGGGGATTCAAACCTAAAACCTTTGGCTCGGGTACCAATTGTTGGCCCCACGGTTGTCGTTGCGCCAAAAGGTCAACCTATTAATGCCCAATACAACCGCTAGAGTTAACGGATCCACAAAAGGTGGTTCAACCATGTCGCGAATCTTGAGGGGAGCGTTGACCATCTGTGAACAAATCATTCATATTTATGAGATATGGTTTTGTGGGAATCATATTTAAGTCAACATAATTTTGTTAGAAATTTTGTTTGTATGAGTTTAAGTTGACCATTCATATTTATGAGACATGGGTTCGTGAGAACCACTATTCATGAAATGTGGGTGAATGAGTTTTAATTATATTTTATGTTTTAAATTGAGCCCACATTTCTTTCAATCACTTCTTGCAATTATTTTGAAGTATTGGTTTAATTTTTATGTTAAGTAGTGCACCATACAATTGTACTCTAAGACAAGACTGTGAATATTTTCAACCATTTGTTTATTTTAGATATTAAGTAGTGCATCGTACAACTTTATCCAACACAAGAATATATACAATAGTATCTTTTGATTTTAAATTTCTTTTTTCGTCTACACATTTTTTTTGTAAACTTTAATCTTACTTTGGCTATAAGAGAAGATTTTATAAAATAAATAAAAATTATTAAGGTGTATCTAGCACAACCAAACATTCATATAATAGCTAGGGTATCATGGACGCTTAGGGGTCACCAAACCTCTATTATACCTTTTCTTCACACACTTTTATTTCTCTATCACATAGGATCTCCTAAAACAAAGTATGTCTATTATTTATTATTAACTTAACACAAGGATCTAATTAAGAAAAATACCCCAAACAACTACTAAACACTTTTATTTTCCAATTGTAGGTTGTAATTTTGGTTCCACTAATTGCAAAGAATGCAGATGTGTAAACTCCGACACTTGACAAAACTACACAAACATTTAGAAAGGATCATGCCAAATGAGATGTAGTTGTGTACACTTGCATCTTTGACAATACTATGTTAGAACAAAATTTTCAAAATTTAAACATTATGACACATAACCTTTGCCTATCTTCTCTTGTACTATTTATATCTTCTCTAGCCATTAAATTAGACATAATTTCTCCCCTACCAATTAATTTATGCTTTCTAGTATCTTAATTTATGGATCTTGAAAATGTTATTGAATTTGTCTTTTATCCCTACAACTATTTCTCATGTATTTGTGGTTGTCGTATATCTTATAGAACCTTGCCTTCATCATTTTTTCCTTGCAGATGGAACATTATAATGTACAAAATAATTCTTAAAGAAGCATATTCATCCTATTAAGCACTTTCACCATATACATGAATTTGACATAGTGTTTATGACTGTCATACTAATAGTCATTGTCCTTTATTTGTCAAACAAACTTATCTAAGGTTGTCATAGTGAATCTACACATTTTCCTTCTATGTTGGATTTTCCTTGTGAGAACCTTGTTTTCATACATTCAATAGGGTTTCTTGATATTGTCTATGCTATATGAGTCTTCAAGGCCCTTTTGATTGTCATCTCACTTCTCATGCACTGTCCATCTATTCATGCTTTAAAACTAACCTCTTCTTTTATCTCTGACACTCATTTTTTCTTCTCATGCAAAACTTCCTTCTCACTATACTCTGCCACCATGTTTGTCACACTATATTTTTCTTTTTTAAACCCTACTTATCTGACTTATCTAGGATAGCTTTATTCTTGAAAAGGCTTTTCATATCTTCTTCACTGTCAACTCGCCTCCACCATGTATGATATTGATTGTCTCTTAATCCCTCCACTGTGTTTGATTGTTTGACCATGCTTTTTACTGTTGTGCACAATGTATTTCATGATTCCTTTCATGGTCTATACTATGTTCTTTATAATGACAATGTATTCAAGCTCCTAAGTACACCCATACGCTTCAATGTGTTTTGTAAATAGTCTTTTTTCAATTACTGTCATGATAGTCCTCAAAGAAAATTTCTTCACTTTATATGTCATTTTTCTTCCTCGCTATCTTCCAAATATTACTAAATTCTTTATTGTCTCAATATTTCTATGTAAGTCATGAGATCCTTAAATTCTTAGCATCCACTAAAACTCATGTGCACTATTAACTAGGCTTTTTAGAGGATAACACTAACCTTTTGCATTTCAACAATTTGATGAGATATTGAACTAGAAGATAATAAGTATGCTTCCTATGGTCTTGTGAGGTCATGTCTTCTACACTTGACACTAATAGAGAAAGACCATTAATAAGAAAGCAATCACCTATTATTTTGACAAAAAAAAAACTTGTAGGGCATTTTCAAGATAACAATCCTATTTGATAAATTGTGTACACTCACTTTGACCCTCATTAACCCATTCAAGTGACTAATTCAAAATATTTGGAAACCCTAGTGCATTGATTAAAAAATTAGGGTTTCAAAGAGACAAGCCTTCCCTTGCCAAGGGTATCATGATTCCTACAAGGTTATACTATTCAAAGATGAAAATTCAAGGTATTATGAAACTCAAAAACAACATTGTTTCTTACTTTGCATAAACCCATGATGAGAGTTTTCACAAATCATGACTTTCACAAGGAACTCTTGCTTCCCTTTCGCTATGTAAACCTTTATAAAACTTTTCATAGGAACACTTCTCCAAAAAAGAAATAGAAGATGATCATCAAAAGCATCCTACTGAAAGAAACTTTAAAACAAATAATATATTTTTCCATTCATGTTTTATGTCTAAATTAAATAAAAATATTGTTTAATCTAATGTTCTTTTACCCTCACTACCTTATCTTATTTCTTATTTTTCGTAATATCAACTAGCTTCCAACAATAACTCTTAAAAACAGAGTTGTTAGTATTCTTTGAAAGCCTACAAATGTTGCTATGAATTATTGTCTTATCCATTACAAGTTTTTTTTGGGTGGTATAAAACTACTAAAAAATTCAAAGCTCAACTCATGCTTACAAATCACTCAATAATATTTTTGTACTTTCTTGTCAATGACTCTTTGATTTTTATATATGATGCAAAAGACAATGTTGATTTTAGATTCAAAAAATATAATTTTCAAAAATATGGTTTTTTAATGTTGTTCTATAACAAGTTCAACAAATATATATACATAACTTATTTTATAATTTGGTTTCAAATTTATCTTCACCATTCATTCTTTATTTTTTAAAATCTTTAAGATAATATAGTTTCTATTAATCACTACACAATACTTGTCAACCTATGTACTTTTACATAAATATCCAACATTTCTTAAGCTATATCTTTCTTATTAACTAAAAATGCAATAAAAATTATGAATGATAGAAATCTAAGTTCACATTGACACCTCCAAGTATTGGGTACTTCAAAATTTGGACATGACCTTGAGATAACAAATCAATATAAAATAAATCTCTCTAATGGACTTCATAAACAAGAGCTACACTACCAAAAAACATAATCATTGTATAACTCCTAAAATAATTGAAAATAGATTTATAAAAAAACAAAAGATACACTTGCACTGTTATTTTAACTCAAGGTGAGTATATAACTCCAATTTTTTCTCTAGAAGCTAATATTCTTTCTCCATATTTTATTTTAATTAAGTGATTCTCATAACACTTCTTATTCATATGTAGTTCGATTGTAATCTCTCAATTATAAATTGAATGGACAAATCATGACATTATTGTTGAGACTATATTCCTCTTTAAAAAAAGATAATTATCTACACAAGGTGCTACAATTTCATGCGGTCCATCCACAAATCTAAAGGAGAATGGCATATCAAAAAGATACCTCCTTAAAGAATGGTGTTTTGAATATATGCGTCTCTACATAGGGAAGATTTTGAATACATTCTAGATGAGGTGGATGATAAAATGGCATGTGACCATGAAGAAGGAAATCCACCAACAAAGCACAAAAAAAACATGATTTGGAATTTAGCTTTGATATTGCATGTAATGAAACACTAAATTAAGTGTCACTTGCTCTAATAAAGTTTTAGATCTTCATTACTCTAATTTTCAAGTTGGGGTTGTATATACATTGCTTGATGAAACTATTAAAAATATTGATAGTCTTTACAAAAATATAAATAGTAAAATGAAGATTTATTTACTATACGACTCAAAGGTTTATCTCTATGAAGATGAGCTCTTCATTATAAAAAAACAATTATATTTCACACCTATCAATGAGATAGTGAAGAAGAATAATTATTGATTTATTGATACTACTTGAAAATTACTATTTGTGTAAAACTAAGCTCTATAAGGAGGTATTGGAAAAAATATTTTAGGAGCATTAAGCTATTAGATATGTTTACCTCTTGACTATGATGTGACTTTATGGGGATCTAAAAACCAAAATGAAGGTGTACGATTCAAAAGATGTACCATTTACAACATTCCATGTTATGTTTGTAATTAAAAATGGATCAATGATGCTTGTGTGAAAGGGGTGTTTTACCTAGCTAGTTCATCACATAGGTCCTATTCACATGAACTACTTAAGTTTACTTAGGGTACACATAGGGTACTTATAACTTTATGTATCAAGTTGTAAGATTTAGACACATGTCATAATCTTATGCAATCATATGTTCACCTTAGCCTACATGACCAATGGGTTCTCTTTATAATCTTAATTCATTTATTTGCATCCTTTGACAAAATATCATTATTCTCTAATAGTTGAACTCTCTTCGCTTTCATAGAATTTCCTAGCTACTAGGTGACTATAATATTTAGCCAAATATTACACGGCATAAAGCATTTTATACCACTATTACAAATGGAAATGTGATAAGAAAATTAGTCACTATCCACCTATCTATAAACCCTAATATAGAAGAAACATAACGACTAAAATCTTGGTTTGAATGGAATGGGAATGATGTTTTCTCATCATCTACAAGCTTTATGCATGTTTTTACTTTTGACAAAAAATATAATTAGCAATGCTTAGGAAGGGTTTGCACACATAACATAATCCCTCCAATGTAATTGAAATAAATAATATAGTTCATTAAATGTAATTAATTTTGTTGTCTAACTTATTTCATTGAGTTAGATGGGGAGAATAGAAAAGAATAACTATGTAGAATGAAGATAGTGCATGGTAATATTTGAAGTGTGAGGTTAAATTTAAAGAATACAATTAGAACTATGTACTTAAATTTAATCTATAAGATTATGCATGTATGATATGGGTGGCTTATTTTGAAGAGGTGGGATTTGACCTCATGCATATGTTTGCAAAATACTTATATACCCTATAATTTAATCGACAAGTAAAAATCCATAAAAAGATGTGTTTGTTAGGTAGCTCATGTTCACCATATCATCCACAAAATAATACATACATTAATGGAGCATGCTACAAAGAGAATTTCCTTTCTTAGTAAAATCAATTATTCATGGAATAATAAAAATAACTAGATCTACATCCACTATCTTCTATGAAGAATGTGTATATCTAAAATTTTAAACATAATTTTTTAGATCTATCTATGCCACAAAATGTATAAGATATCTTGAATATTACATGTTTCATATTAGATTGTTTTAATGTGAAATATAGTTACATAGAATAGATGTGCTATCAAACTTAGAAACATACACTAAATGTAAGGAAGGTTTCCCTAGTGTATCTATCCATTCATCAAACAATAGTCTTATTTGTATAAGATTTACATTGAGAAAGGAATACAATAATTTCCTACATCTAACAATATGGGATTAGTTAGATAAACAAGCATGTGAAAAAATCTATCTCAAGTAGAAGAGATGATCATATCATGAGTAAAAATAATATTGCATTTAACCCATACTCATGGAAAACAATACAAATGTAAAGGTCACATACGTAGCTTCTGCATAGGATCATACACTTGGATGTCTTAATAATTCATAGATTCTATACAAAATAAAAATATTATGATTGCAATATAAGTAGAATTTGTGTTAGAGACAAATTATGATACAAGATCAAATATGAACTATACTACATTGATGTCAAAATAAATGAACTTACTACCTATAATAAATACTTGAAAATATATAAATATTTAAGACATACTTGACACATTTGAAATTGAAAGGGAAGTAGCGGTGCCAAAAATTGAATATAGCACTAACCAAAATCGAGTCAACATACTCATCATAATATATGGTTATATTACCAAATAAATGTTATGAGTTGAAGATGAAAATTATAATCTTGTTGATTAACCCCAATATTCTCATCTCTAATAAAAAAACACAATATTAAGGGTCTCTTTGATATGACATTTCCCATACTCTTTCAAAATGGAAATGCACTACAAATTTAACCTTAAACTCTCGAGGTCTAAGTGTATGAATATGCATTGCACTTAATGATATTTTATGACAATAGCTTCAAAATGCATCCAATATTTTGA
>VDFB02059659.1:0-15393 GCA_007258455.2 Sequoia sempervirens | reverse complement strand
CTCTAGCCATACCCCCGAGCAAGGAATTCTTAAAACTCCATGACGATAAATGGAGTCTTTTCTCATATTTAGAGAAAACAAAACTAACACAACACTAATTTCACACATCTAAGTTCTCTACTTCTATTTTCAACCATAATCCTTATACTATAACACCTTCTTACAACTAATAAACAAGGGTAAATAGAAACAAGAACTTATCTCTTCTTTAGGTGAAGGGTTTGGACTCTTTTATCCATCCTTCCTCTCCAAGACAATGTATCTTGCTCACTATCCTTTCAAAGATGTGGAACCCTCCTCTTCTCAACCTTTCTTTTATCTCAACTTGAGTTCTCCAAAGGAGAAGTGGGCAATGCCCAAATCTTCCATCTTCTTGAGATATATAGGAATCCTCCAAACCTTCACTCTTTCCCACAAGTGCTCACACATGTGTGAGTCTTGTGCCTATTCCAAGAAATTTTGGGGAGTGGGAGGTTGAGAGTGACAAGTCACTCTTCCCAAGCCCCAACACTTTTGAATTCGTTACATTCATGAATGTGGACTTTTGAGGGGTCTTTTCACACTCCAAGGACCAGTTCACATGTAAAAAAGGTTCCAAACCCATAGGTATAGGTCCTAGGGGTCTATTCTTGTTCAAAAACCAAGGAAATTGACTCAATAATCCCTTTTCAAAACCTACACAAGAATCCATACGAATTTTGATCCTAAGCAAGGGTTCCAACCCCAACCAAACTCACATGTCAAGTCCTACAATTAGATTCTACTCAATCACCCAACCAATAATAAAACCTCAACCCTTCCAAGTCAAATAGGGCTACACTTAGAACTTCCCAAGGATGTATTTGATTTGATTCCATCATTTATCTATCCTCCTATTTGTATATTTGATTCCTCTTAATCTATCAACATATTAACTTTAAATCCTCAAGAAGATGTCTTTTGATTTTCTCTCGATGGTCCTCCCTTCTCATGCTAACACCGTTACCTTCCTGCACATTACCAACATGATCATAAGTAACATTTTATATCACATTAATCTATTAGGTGAATCTTCTAAACTTTAACCATATAATAATCCATTTAAATTTCAATCTACATTTCATAGTATACTAGTGTATTCCACCTTCAAGGTAGTGACAATAGAACATAATGTCAAAATGAAATTACAAGGATTTTGCTAAAAGATCACCTTATTTATTATTCACCATATATCTAATCATAAATTGAAGAAATTCATGTCACAAATTATGTTTAGCATTAATCACTTGTGAAACGGGGTCTTACATCCCCCTCCCCTTAGCTTAGACTTCCTCCTGGAAGTCGTTAAGGTTTTAAAACATAATCTCAATATAATAACAATTATATCAAACTTACTAATTACTTTTACTTTCTTGATGGAGGAATCGAAACATTTAGCTTATGTTTCATATTAGAGGAAAATTCCAGAATTAAAATATTTAAATACTAGAACAAAGCTACACTGAATGATGACGGATATATGATTAATTTTAACAAATAAATAACATAGCTCTTAATTTCTACAAAGAAAATCCATCTAAATGAATCTATAACCTTCTTGCTACACTTCCAAAAATTTTTTTACATCATAAACATCACTCATGATGTTAGAAAAATATTTTTTGTTTCACCTGACTAATCATATGTCTCTTTAATTATTAGCTTACATTTTGTCAAAATATATGCTTAAGAGAACATTTTACCTTGTAATTATGGCACTCATACCATGTCTCAAATAATATTAACTTTGCATCACATGTTACTATTTTTCTCACATAGCTCACAGGTATGCCACATCACATTTATTTGTAATTTCACATGTACACACAATAATAGCAAGGATGCTCTTCCCAATTGGGTGCGCCTGCCCTCATATAAAGGGTGCTCTTCCCAATGGGTGCGCCTGTCCTCATACAGTCACATAATTTACAACACAAGGCTCACATAATGGGGTTTACAAGGATGGATATTCTTGGATACCACTCGAGGCCCTTCTCTAAGGACTCCTCCATATAGATAAGAATAATCATAGAATGAGGGAAGAATGGATTAATGACCATCCCATACCGGTCCCATTCACAACCCCTTTCAAAATAATTCCCCAACACATCTACTCCCCTATACGACCTGCCAGGGAACCCCCCAGGATATGGCAGTTTACAAATTCCACATTACACCACACATGCCAGCAAATTTTGCAACCAAGGAGAAAGCCTCAAATTGAATAACACAAGATCATAAACCAAATTTTCAATAAAACTCCCAAGAGGGAACTATAAATTCAAGAGAAACAAAATAAAGATAAATTGTAGCTACATTGCAACATTCCAATCATAATTCAAAGGAAAAATTAAACAAGTCCTTGAGGGAAAATCGGACTATATAACAACTTCCAAATGGCTAAATAGCCTAAGTACATAAATGTAAAATTACACATTGCTGGCGCATAATAAAATAAAACATCAATCAAGAATTATAATTAATTCATATTTCAACAATAAAATTTTCACTTTACAAACACCATGTGACTTGATAAGCCACCTAAGGGGAGGAGGGGAATGGTGGTCCTCTAACCACATCATAAGTATTATAGCATGCAATAATTGGTGGTCCCTGACCACATAAATATGAATAACGGGTGGTCCCCGACCACATTAATATACATCACTGGTGGTCCCTGACCACATAAACATGAAGCACTGGTGGTCCCTGACCACATGAATATGAGTAACTGGTGGTCCCTGACCACATAAACATGAAGCACCGGTGGTCCCTGACCACATGAATATGAGTAACTGGTGGTCCCTGACCACATAAATATGAAGCACTGGTGGTCCATGTTATTCCATCCTTTACCCATGGGTTATAAACATCAAGGAAGAGGCTAGCACTATGAACCAACAAGTGTGGCTCTCATATGTGGGGGAGTAGGCCATGATCAACGTCCATGGGAAGATTACAATGACTTGACATAGATCCTTTATCAGGATTAGGGACAACACCCTGAGCTCGTAATCTCCTGATGGTAGACCATGTGCCTCTCAACCCCTATTTACACTAGCTGGCATCACACTCCCATAAGGGGGGAACCAAACACTAGGGGTACACATTTAACATAAAAATAAAACTAAAAAGGAATACATCACATTTCTTTTAATAGACACACTTATATACGTAACACATTTATTTGAACTCACAACTAGCTAGCTTACATAAAAGCCATCACAAAGGGTACATCTAGGGGATCATACTAGATGTCCACCACCCTTATCCCAAGTCAAATACCCTGTATCTCATACTTGGGCACAATACATTTACTAGTTTTTCACTTCACATGCCATAACATAATACACTTTACAAAATTCACCATAGAACAATAATAATGCACTTTTCACATTCTATTTTTCTTTAAGCAATATTCACTTTTCATCTCAATTTCGGAAATATTAACTCACTTTGCATAGGCATAAGAAATAACTAGAAGTGTGCACTTGTAGCTTAAGTATATCACCCAATCTTCCTAGAACTTAACAATGCATGGTTCACCACACTATTAACACAAATGTCCATACAACCATACACACTTTATTTCCTTACACAATTTTTAATAATTTGCCATACAATTCGTAATTGTAACCTAGGTAATACTCAATTTTTCTAAAATTGACAATACATGGTACATTGAACACTTCTCGTCTTACCGACGTCACATATATGATCAAGATTGGTTTTTAACCATACCATTATTTCTTTTTTTTGTTCAACTATGTTTGTTATGTTCACTAACACATCAGTATGGTTAATTCCACCATAATTTTCATGTGCTAAAGAAGGTTTCCTACTTGATAAGGAAGATAGTCAATCATTTTTGTTTGAAACATTACAATATGGGAAAAGAAAGCACACTCAATGCATGAAACATAGAATAAAAATTTTCACAACTCATTGATATCTTTTTACAAATCTTGCATTTCACTATCTGAGATTGAACCATTTAATCACATGTTACAATCATCATTTTTACAATCACAACACCATATAACCTCATAAAGATGCACAAATGAGTAAAATTCTTGAAATTTCTGTCTACTTTTAATTTTTCTCC
The DNA here is from genome assembly GCA_007258455.2 of Sequoia sempervirens. Classification (NCBI taxonomy): domain Eukaryota; kingdom Viridiplantae; phylum Streptophyta; class Pinopsida; order Cupressales; family Cupressaceae; genus Sequoia; species Sequoia sempervirens. The sequence continues at coordinate 11,270 of VDFB02059659.1, read as the reverse complement.
TTTACATTTCGGTGTATATGATTTTCTCTCAAAGAGTGAGTACAGTCAATGGTTTAGAAAACAACATTAGTTGATTTTTTTACAATTCTACTTGGTGCCTCTTATCGATATAGTTTATCTTTCCAATCACTTAATATGCCATGAGTCACACATATTTCATTACTCAACTTCATAAATTCAATAATTGATTATTCAATTCTTATAACATGTACACAACCTTCAAGGTCAACACCTAATTGACTACCCTATTACTTCCTTTATGACCTGTATCCTTTAATATTTTGGCACCAACAAGACTTTAGTTCTTAGCTATGTATAAGGAAGTGTTTATAGTGTGTGCCCTAGATAACGTTGTAACTTCAAATGCATATTTTGACAAGGTCTCTTCACCAAGGTTTTAAACTCATTTACCAGAAGGGAATTATTTACTCATTACCTAAATCAATTTTCACCAAAATTATAACTTAGTTGCAACTTTCTATACATTCTTACCTTTGACTTGAATTTTAGTAGTTATATTCTTTCACTTGTTTTAGTCTTGGATAAAACAACACAAAAGGTTTGATAGGTTTCATCGTACTATTAAGTTCACTAGGTCATGGTTTACTTGCAATAGTGTTTGAATGACATAGGGTTTCACCATTTAATTCAAGGTACAATTCAATTATTATTATTATTTTTTTCACTTTTCTAAGTTACACGTACTATACAATGCAAGACTTTCATCATTAGTTGATGTCATCATACATGAAATTTTTACCTAACAACCACAAGGTGATTCATCATTGCTTCATAGGAACGTAAATTAAATCCTTATACACCATGAAAATTGAGATATTGTGTAATAGGAAAGTCCTATATATACCATGGTCTAAGTTGTGCAAGGTAGCAGTTCATGAGTATCTAGAATCTATTACAAATTATGAACAAGTCCTTAGACTTAGGTCCAACAATCTACACCTTAAGGTTTTAATTTTAATCTTTGATAAAATTTTAAATTCAAATGTACGAGGTGCTCAAATTTCACATAATATAAGGGGTTTTCCATTGCTTCACTCATGTTAGTTTGATTTAATAAATTTAAGGGTTTAGAGAATTAAACTTGTTAAATTACAACATTTAACACATTAATCCATTTTGTGGGCCATATAATTCTTTCCTCTTTGACTAGTTGCAATTTTCCATAATATAGTTATGGTGCTCTATCCTTTATTTGTACTAAGGTCTCAACAAGAATGTAAGTTTCTCCCAAAACACAACTAACTTTAAGAAGTTGCATTATTTTTGTGTTTAATAATTATGGTCTTAAGATGTCAACAAAATAATGTTTCTTTAATAATATCCATTGTGATGACCTATTACACTATTCACGTATTTTATAAAAAGGGCCCTACTTCAGAACCTCAATTATACCCTTCCAAAGGTTTAAGAAAGTTTAATATCAAAAGGCCAAATTGATGCCATAAGCCTTGTTAACTAGACCGATATATGTATCAAGTCATTCATCCTATTTACTCAAACCAAGGCACCATGTTTATGTTAAGTTTCTCCTAACAGTTGAATGTCATTAATTAAATAATTTCTTGAACCATCTAAAACGGTCAATTCTTGATAATTTAGTACTTCACAATCTTATTTGGGCTAGATAATTGAAACAAAATTCTCATTTACTACACTATGCAAGTCCCTTAGAATTTTCCTTATTAACATTTAATTATCACTACACAAAGTGGTTTTCACATGTTCCCACACACACACACCAAACTTAATGCCCAATTTATTCCCAGAGTTCCCTAGAGTTGCAACCTAGGGCTCTGATACCAAATTGTAATGCCTATAATTTTACACTAGGCAAAAACACAACTAAAATTTTTTTGTTTTTTTTGTTTTTTGAACATTAATGCAAAATACTAACATTTAACAACCATGCAAGTTCATGGTAACTTAATATACACATTAGGTGACGTTGCTCATGCAACATCATCACTGACACGACGCCGAGGCAGGGTATGTGGGTGGTGAAGTCGGGTGTGTGAAGTCCATCGCGCGCACCCTTGAACAAGTATTGGGTTGGCTCAAAATCAAGGCTACATGGATAAAGAGGTGTTATGAATAACTCTGGGTACTAAAATGATATTACACCAATATATCATTGACATTAGGAATATTCTCATCAACACTTTTTTTTTCGTATTAATAATATTAAGATTAATCCCACTATTAATATTTATATTTATATTGATGTTAATTTGTCAAGTATCATTGTTAAGAATAATACTAAATATGATTTCCTTTATAATTCCAAACAATAATCTATAAAAATATTTATTTTCTTATAAATATTATATTTATCATATAATCCCACTTTCTCTTTAATGTAATTAATTCACCTATTTATTTATTAAATAATAGGTTCACATATAAAGTAATCAACTTAACTTTCTACTAATATATATATCTCTTTTTGTTTTGATTTTATTATTTTCCCCTTTCTTAAAGTTAATGAGAGGTAACTTTTTGTTTTCCATGTACACATGGTATATATTAATGAGCCTTGTTTCTTTTAATATTAAGCTCCCCCTTCTACTACTCATAAGTGGGGCACTTTTAGTTATTTTATTATTATTTTTAAATGGACATACGATAGTGTTTTGAAAGATTATTACCATACTCAAATATTTTAAATTGTGGCCATCGAATAAAGGAGTGTAAACGTGTGTAAATATTATTTTCTTGTTCATATTAACGTGGGAGGACATTAGCCATATTTTCCAATGTAATAATTTTGTTGACACTGCTGAACATTCACGTGGATTGTTTATACATACAAATATGCATATTATAGTAATTAGCAAAGTCACCCACCTTAACTTTGTGTTTGTTATGATGCCACTGTTAATACTATTTAATTTCAATATGACTACCCTTCGTGGCTCTACTTAAAATAACATTAACCTTTTTCAATACATCATGTGCAGTTGCACAAGAATTTAAGAGGACCAGGGGTAGCTTATATTAATATTTTACTAACTATAAGATCCATTCATCGCTATTTGAGTATAATTGATTATAATTCTCTACGTACTTAGTTTAGGAATTCTTCTCGTTAATAGTTAGTGTATTTCTGGTTTGCGTATGTTATGTTTTTTAGTTGGAGTACTCAACGCTAATGACTGATCTCGTGTGCCATTAACAATCACAATCTCCTGTGCCATTAACAATCACAAATAGAATATGTTTTATTGTAGAAGGATTTTAATGGAATTAAATTGAATCCCACAGATGATACCCAAAGCTAAAATCAACGGCTTAAGAGAATCTGCGCCCAGTTCAAACACAGAAAACAGAATAATAAATTATAGCTGGTCATAACACTTTCCAAAGTTTAACAGGGTGAATGAATACGTGGATATTGAGTCATGGGTATATATGTAATTCATGTTTTCAATGATACCAGATAATTGCTTTAAACCTACGTCCTCCTCTATTTTACTAGTCTGATGCACATTTACTAACAATTATTGTTCCTACTCATCGAGCTTAGGGTGCTAATGGAGATGATGACTCTCGATTAGTTTCCAAGACAAGATACCATGGCCTACATGATAACATAAATGCAAAGTTGGTCAACAGTGAATAATAGCGCCCTCTTTTCACCTTCTTGCGCAGAAGGCGGGTGGGAATTAAGTGAAAAAAACCATACATGAAAAAGACATTGCAGACACAAAACTGTAGACACAAGCTGAGATGACAAGACGTGTGGGAAAGAAATATTGTATAAAACGTGTTCTCTGCAGCATTAGCACTTAAATGGCAATCTAACAGTGAGTTTGATTTCGAGAAAAAAAAAGATTTACTTCATTATCCTAGTGCGTCCACCTTGCACCGTCCAGATACATCTAAAGAGGTGACTACGGTAACTTTGGGAGTGGTCTAATATCTACTGGTTTGCTTCCCCAGATGTCAGCAGGAAGCTGTATCGAATTACTGCAGGTTGCTAAAATAAGTAAATAAGTAACGTGATTATTGTGAAATGCGAGGAGAGCCTGACAAAAGGCTTGATGTGATTATTGTGAAGGGATAGGCATGGGCAAGCAGATTTTTTTTTTTAGCGTGACCACATTCTTTTATACTTGTTGCTGGAAAACGAAAACAAGAATGAATGAAGAGGTTTATGTCCATGCAACGCCAAGGCAATTACACAGCTAACTACCAAGTTGACTGGAAGGACAGAGATTAGCAATGTGAATAGGCTCTCATCCTCTACTCAGATGCATTATCTCCCTTGAAGCAGCACATGAGTGTCTGGGAGCGCTGGAAGAAGAGGCGCTTCAGGGTAAAGGTTTGCAAGGGAGGATGCATGGCATGCAAATAGTCGAAGAATGTGAAGGATCCTATCACTACCTATAGCCTGCTAATGACTGCTTGATATCATTTTTCTTCTTCCTCTCTCTCTCTCTCTTTTTCTGTTTATTTTCCTTCTTTTAACATAAATTTATTATCTATTAATTTTGGACTATATATTTTGTTTAAATGTATCTCGAAATGCATCCACTCACCTGCTACATATTCATTGATTTGTGTTTTAGCTACCAGTATGTGTATGTCATTTAATTTATTTATCCACCCCTGTTATATTTGCATCCCTTACAACATACACCCCTTTATTTGTATAACTATATTTGTTTTATAGGGTCAACTGCATTCACATTTTTGCTTTGACAGAGGGAAGTAAAATGTTACATGATTCTGTTGGCGTTGAGAATCCTATCCACAAGGGGTATCTGTGTAACGATTATATTGCAGGGAGGATATATGTTCATATGTACATTTAAAACTGAAACACTTTCCTATATGTGGGTATATGTGTATTTTGATAACCAAATAAGAAAATTCACTTGTAAGCACCAAAAAATAAAATAAATTAATTAAATAAATAAAATAACAAATATCATTGCAAAACCTACTTATATTGTGGGTTTTTTGAATGAGATAACATATAATCCACTCAAAACATAATTTCAAAGCTTAGCTATGCATTTTCACTCTATTTATTTATTTTAACCAAAATAACTCTGTATCATAGCATAATATATTACACCACAGGTACAAATGGGATAACCATTTCGTTACTCTACTATATTTCATTTTGTTTCTCTTTTTATATGCATTCTACCATCATTAAAACTGAAAACAAAAATGCATTTCTATGTACTACTGCAATGATACAACATATAACTATTCAACAATATAAGAAATTTTACAGTGATTACTTTATGGATCCTGAATAGCATTTTGCTACAACTCTGAAGGTATACATGTTTCCTTTATTGCAACCAACTATAAGACTTTCAATACTGAAAACACCATTTAGAAGCACAATGGGTGGTACGCAAGGAAATAAGCTTTTTTTTTTTTTTTTTGACTTCCCATATTAACATGATAATGAGGAAATAATTAATCTACATGCCACTAATGCACACTTGCTCTTTTCTTATTTTCTTTCACATCACAACAAAACAATAGCTTTTCACATTACAAACTAATTTTAAAATATACATTGATTGACACACAACTAGATAAGGCTTGCTCTCCACCCTACCGTAATGGCGTCATGGAGCCTCGTGGGCTCTAGCCATACCCCCGAGCAAGGAATTCTTAAAACTCCATGACGATAAATGGAGTCTTTTCTCATATTTAGAGAAAACAAAACTAACACAACACTAATTTCACACATCTAAGTTCTCTACTTCTATTTTCAACCATAATCCTTATACTATAACACCTTCTTACAACTAATAAACAAGGGTAAATAGAAACAAGAACTTATCTCTTCTTTAGGTGAAGGGTTTGGACTCTTTTATCCATCCTTCCTCTCCAAGCCAATGTATCTTGCTCACTATCCTTTCAAAGATGTGGAACCCTCCTCTTCTCAACCTTTCTTTTATCTCAACTTGAGTTCTCCAAAGGAGAAGTGGGCAATGCCCAAATCTTCCATCTTCTTGAGATATATAGGAATCCTCCAAACCTTCACTCTTTCCCACAAGTGCTCACACATGTGTGAGTCTTGTGCCTATTCCAAGAAATTTTGGGGAGTGGGAGGTTGAGAGTGACAAGTCACTCTTCCCAAGCCCCAACACTTTTGAATTCGTTACATTCATGAATGTGGACTTTTGAGGGGTCTTTTCACACTCCAAGGACCAGTTCACATGTAAAAAAGGTTCCAAACCCATAGGTATAGGTCCTAGGGGTCTATTCTTGTTCAAAAACCAAGGAAATTGACTCAATAATCCCTTTTCAAAACCTACACAAGAATCCATACGAATTTTGATCCTAAGCAAGGGTTCCAACCCCAACCAAACTCACATGTCAAGTCCTACAATTAGATTCTACTCAATCACCCAACCAATAATAAAACCTCAACCCTTCCAAGTCAAATAGGGCTACACTTAGAACTTCCCAAGGATGTATTTTATTTGATTCCAACATTTATCTATCCTCCTATTTGTTTATTTGATTCCTCTTAATCTATCAACATATTAACTTTAAATCCTCAAGAAGATGTCTTTTGATTTTCTCTCGATGGTCCTCCCTTCTCATGCTAACACCGTTACCTTCCTGCACATTACCAACATGATCATAAGTAACATTTTATATCACATTAATCTATTAGGTGAATCTTCTAAACTTTAACCATATAATAATCCATTTAAATTTCAATCTACATTTCATAGTATACTAGTGTATTCCACCTTCAAGGTAGTGACAATAGAACATAATGTCAAAATGAAATTACAAGGATTTTGCTAAAAGATCACCTTATTTATTATTCACCATATATCTAATCATAAATTGAAGAAATTCATGTCACAAATTATGTTTAGCATTAATCACTTGTGAAACGGGGTCTTACATCCCCCTCCCCTTAGCTTAGACTTCCTCCTGGAAGTCGTTAAGGTTTTAAAACATAATCTCAATATAATAACAATTATATCAAACTTACTAATTACTTTTACTTTCTTGATGGAGGAATCGAAACATTTAGCTATAAGCGCATATTAGAGGAAAATCTCTTCCATGAATTAAATATTTAAATACTTAGAACAAAGTTTCTCATACTGGAACATTTATTTGATATATGATTAATTTAACAAATGCTAACAACAATTCATGTAGCTCTAATTTATTGTGCAAAACTATATCTAAATGAATTCATAACCTTTTATACACCTCCAAAATTTCTTTGCATCATAAACATCACTCATGATGTTAGAAAATATTTTTGTTTCACTGACCAATCATGTCTCAGAATTATTAGCTTCACATTTTGTCAAAATATATGCTTAAGAGAACACTTTACCTTGTAATTATGGCACTCATACCATGTCTCAAATAATATTAACTTTGCATCACATGTTACTATTTTTCTCACATAGCGCACAGGTATGCCACATCACATTTATTTGTAATTTCACATGTACACACAACAATAGCAAGGATGCTCTTCCCAATTGGGTGCGCCTGCTCTCATATAAAGGGTGCTCTTCCCAATGGGTGCGCCTGTCCTCATACAGTCACATAATTTACAACACAAGGCTCACATAATGAGGTTTACAAGGATGGATATTCTTGGATACCACTCGAGGCCCTTCTCTAAGGACTCCTCCATATACATAAGAATAATCATAGAATGAGGAAAGAATGGATTAATGACCATCCCATACCGGTCCCATTTACAAACCCTTTCAAAATAATTCCCCAACACATCTACTCCCCTATACGACCTGCCAGGGAACCCCCCGGGATATGGCAGTTTACAAATTCCACATTACACCACACATGCCAGCAAATTTGCGACCAAGGAGAAAGCCTCAAATTGAATAACACAAGATCATAAACCAAATTTTCAATAAAACTCCCAAGAGGGAACTATAAATTCAAGAGAAACAAAATAAAGATAAATTGTAGCTACATTGCAACATTCCAATCATAATTCAAAGGAAAAATTAAACAAGTCCTTGAGGCAAATCGGACTATATAACAACTTCCAAATGGCTAAATAGCCTAAGTACATAAATGTAAAATTACACATTGCTGGCGCATAATAAAATAAAACATCAATCAAGAATTATAATAATTCATATTTCAACAATAAAATTTTCACTTTACAAACACCATGTGACTTGATAAGCCACCTAAGGGGAGGAGGGGAATGGTGGTCCTCTAACCACATCATAAGTATTATAGCATGCAATAATTGGTGGTCCCTGACCACATAAATATGAATAACGGGTGGTCCCCGACCACATTAATATACATCACTGGTGGTCCCTGACCACATAAACATGAAGCACTGGTGGTCCCTGACCACATGAATATGAGTAACTGGTGGTCCCTGACCACATAAACATGAAGCACTAGTGGTCCCTGACCACATAAGTATGAGTAACTGGTGGTCCCTAACCACATAAGTATGAATCATTGGTAGTCCATGTTATTCCATCCTTTACCCATGGGTTATAAACATCAAGGAATAGGTTTGCACTATGAACCAACAAGTGTGGCTCTCATATGTGGGGGAGTAGGCCATGGTCAACGTCCATGGGAAGATTACAATGACATGACATAGATCCTTTATCAGGATTAGGGCCAACACCCTGAGCTCGTAATCTTCTAATGGTAGACCATGTGCCTCTCAACCCCTATTTACACTAGCTGGCATCACACTCCCATAAGGGGGGAACCAAACACTAGGGGTACACATTTAACATAAAAATAAAACTAACACAAAGGAATACATCACATTTCTTTTAATAGACACACTTATATACATAACACATTTATTTGAACTCACAACTAGCTAGCTTACATAAAATCCATCACAAAGGGTACATATAGGGGATCATACTAGATGTCCACCACCCTTATCCCAAGTCAGATACCCTCTATCTCATACTTGGGCACAATACATTTAATGGTTTTTCACTTCACATGCCATAACACAATACACTTCACCACAGAACAATAACAATGCACTTACACATTCTATTTTTTTTCTTTAAGCAATATTCACTTTTCATCTCAATTTCGGAAATGTCAACTCACTTTTCATAGGCATAAGAAATAACTAGAAGTGTGCACTTGTAGCTTAAGTATATCACCCAATCTTCCTAGAACTTAACAATGCATGGTTCACCACACTATTAACACAAATGTCCATACACCCATACACACTTTATTTTCTTACACAATTTTCAATAATTTGCCATACAATTCGTAATTGTAACCTAGGTAATACTCAATTTTTCTAAAATTGACAATACATGGTACATTGAACACTTCCCATCTTACCGACGTCACATATATGATCAAGATTGGTTTTTAACCATACCATTATTCCTTTTTTTGTTCAACTATGTTTGTTATGTTCACTAACACATCAGTATGGGTAATTCCACCATAATTTTCGTGTGCTAACGAAGGTTTCCTACTTGATAAGGAAGATATTCAATCATTTTTGTTTGAAACATTACAATATGGGAAAAGAAAAAGAACACTCAATGCATGAAACACATGATAATTCACAGAATAATAATTTTCACAACTCATTGATATCTTTTTACAAGTCTTACATTTCACTACCTAAGATCGAACCATTTAATCACATGTTACAATCATCATTTTTACAATCACAACTCCATATAGCCTCATAAAGATGCAAAAATGAGTAAAATTCTTGAAATTTCTATCTACTTTTAATTTTTCTCCTTTACCTTCCAGTGTATATGATTTTCTCTCAAAGAGTGAGTACAGTCAATGGTTTAGAATACAACATTAGTTGAAAGTTTTACAATTCTACTTAGTGCCTCTTATCGATATAGTTTAACTTTCCAATCACTTAATACGCCATGAATCATGCATATTTCATTACTCAACTTCATAAATTCAATAATTGATTATTCAAATACTTATAACATGTACACAACCTTCAAGGTCAACACCTAATTGACTACCCTATTACTTCCTTTATGACATGTATCCTTTCATATTTTGGCACCAACAAGACTTTAGTTCTTAGCTATGTATAAGGAAGTTTTTATAGTGTGTGCCCTAGATAACGCAAGTAACTTCCAAATGCAAGGACACAAGGTCTCTTCACCAAGGTTTTAAACTCATTTTAATGTAAGGGAATTATTTTACTCATTACCAAATCAATTTTCACCAAAATTATAACTTAGCTGTAACTTTCTATAAGACATCTTTACCTTTGACTCTGAATTTTAGTAGTTATATTCTTTCAATTTGTTTTAGTCTTGATGTTAAATTGTGGTTTGATAGGTTTCCAACGTGACTATTAAGTCTACTCAGGTCATGGTTTATCGGTAATAGTGTTTAAATGACATAGGGTTTCACCCATTTAATCTGCCAGGCCAATTCAATTATTATTATTATTTTTTCTAATTTTTCTAAGTTACATCGTACTATACAATGCAAGACTTTCATCATTAGTTGATGTCATCATACATGAAATTTTTACCTAACAACCACAAGGTGATTCATCATTACTTCATAGGAACGTAAATTAAATCCTTATACACCATGAAAATTGAGATATTGTGTAATAGGAAAGTCCTATATATACCATGGCCCCAAGCAGTAAGGCAGCTCAAGAGTACCTTGCACCCATTACAAATTATGAAACAATTCCTTAGACTTAGGTCCAACAATCTACACCTTAAGGGTTTAATTTTAATCTTTGATAAAATTTTAAATTCAAATCTACAAGGTGCTCAAATTTCACATAATATAAGGGGTTTTCCATTGCTTCACTCATGTTAGTTTGATTTAATAAATTTAAGGGTTTAGAGATTTAAACTTGTTAAATTACAACATTTAACACATTAATCCATTTTGTGGGCCATATAATTCTTTCCTCTTTGACTAGTTGCAATTTTCCAGAATATAGTTATGGTGTTCTATCCTTTATTTGTACTAAGGTCTCAACAAGAATGTAAGTTTCTCCCAAAACACAACTAACTTTAAGAAGTTACATTATTTTTGTGTTTAATAATTATGGTCTTAAGACGTCAACAAAATAATGTTTCTTTAATAATACCCATTGTGATGACCTATTACACTATTCACGTATTTTATAAAAGGGCCCTACTTCAGAAACTCAATTATACCCTTCCGAAGGTTTAAGAAAGTTTAATATCAAAAGGCCAAATTGATGCCATAACCCTTGTTAACTAGACCGATATATGTATCAA
>VDFB02059658.1:0-67056 GCA_007258455.2 Sequoia sempervirens | reverse complement strand
AATGCGCATTTTTCGTTGAGATTCATGATTTTTAGGGTTACATTTTATTGCAATTTTCTTGTGGTTTCTATTACTATAGTTGAACTTGAGATTATGTAATGCCCATAGAAAAAACTTGCAAAATCACAACTAACCAAGAAAAGCAACATTGACTAGGGATATAATGTGCACATACATGCACACACACACACACACATATTTGTGGTTGTCATGCGTGACTACATTGCCTTGAAAAAACAACACATTTGGAAGAAATGTTTAGGAAAACAAACAAGAAGAGGTAACATAGAGAGAGCCAAATACACACATAGTTGTGGTTGTCAAGGAGGGGTGGTTCATATTGAAAATGGGAAACAAAGAGAGCCAAAGTTTCAAACCCACAAATTAGTTATTCATCTTCAACACTCAAATGATTACATTCAATGGCTTTATAAATCCATTCAACTTATTAACTATCCAAACTTCTAACTACCAACTAACTCATAACTTATAACTAACTAAAAACTAACATATAATAAATTAGCATTATCATGTTAATTTATTATTTATTGTACATTATTCTATGTCATACACTATAATTCCCAACAGCTCACACCTCAAGGTGGCTCCAGGCTCACACAAATGACATAAGGGGTCTAAGGAAGAAACAACACTTACACGTAACTTATTAAAAAAGTGTGACATTTTCCACCTGATCACTCAAGGAACTAGGTGAAAGAAAGGAGGACCATGCCAACCCAACACCAAAGAAGGAAACACACTAACCCCTAGAAAGCATAAAAGAAGATTAGCTAGCATGCTAAACATTAATGTGCTAGGACACAAGATTATAAAGAAGACATTCATTCCTTAGCTAATCATTATAACAAGACAAGTAGCATGTGCACACACTTAGCCTTTGTCCTTTTAAAACATAACTTAGAACATAATATGAAATTCAACTTTTCTATCATTTTAATAGAGATAAATATATAACATAGGAATAGGGAGAAGATAACATTCTCATTCACATACTTTCATTTGATAAACCTACATATTTATTTAGAAGATTTATCTTTTGCATCATTTTAGGCAACATACAATTACCATTTCTCATTTTTCATATAATATCAACTAGAAAGGGAGACGAGAAATTAATTTTTTTCATTTCCATTCATACATTCAAGTGTCCAAACAACAACTTAAAATCCTTTACTAGAATAGAAATAATTCACAAAAAAGCTAATTTCTAACATGGTGAAGAGAGAAATGTAATCATTTCATTTTGATTTCAATATGGAGTATTTAATGATAATAACATGCTTGAAATCATTTAAGCATTTGACATAATGAAGTATTGCTATCAATGTGGCCAATTTTAGTAGACAAATTCTGACAATATTTGCTCCTAGTTTTGGTTCCTTTGATTTCATTAATGAAATTGAGGTGCTTCATATGGAAATAGATGTTTCCCAATGTTTATGAACTTGGTGTGAAGTAGTTGCAGAAAGTATTAATTGGATTTGAGTACTAGTGGTGTTGAAACTAGGGACTATTTCTAGGTTGAATACTGGGGAAAATTTCATCAGTACCAAGGATCATTCTAGGCCTTCTAGAACATAGAAGGAAGATGAGAATTACATCTAAGCAGTTGCTTTAGTGGCCAAAATTTTTACTAGTTTACAGAATGATTCTTATTTTGTCCCTCTTTAGGCAATGAATAGCCAAGGAGACAAAGGGTAATCTAGTTGTTAATTGGAAAATTATTATATTAGGGAGTTTGTGTAGTGGATCTCAGTTTTTTCCTTCCTTGTTTTCTTTCATTTCAGTGAACCTATGTTTCATAAGGTTGGCATGAGAATTTGGTGCCTATATCCATAAGTTTTTCATGTGCCAGGTCCTACAAAAAAAAAGGGCTCTTTATGATAACTATACAGATGTTATGAGTGGAGGATTAAACACCATGTGGATTCATATTGACCCACTTTCAAGCATTACATTTTTAGATACTAATGCAATTTTAAACAGTCTTGAGGTTTTTAAGTTGAAGTTGAAGTTGAAGTTGAAGTTGAACAATAAGGATAGCCCAGTTTGAAGTCCTACAAAGATACAGGAATCAAAAATTCCATTTGATATTGTCATGACACTATTTACCCAAATGTAATAAGGATTAATATTCCTTTTTTATGTAAATGGGGTAATTTTTTAATAAGAAAATATCACATTTATAAATCAATTAAAAACTAAGTTGTATAATGATGGTCATTAAAAGGTATGTTGGTTGTTCAACTACTTTGGAAAACTATTCATTTCTTTTTTAGTTGGATATTTAGTATTTGGTAGTGATGCAAAAGCATCGAGGTCCATGAACAATCTTGCTCCATCAAAAAAAGTTTGTTTCAAAATTTTGGTTGTTTGTCTAGTATGCTTACTCTGAATGCTCCTAGAGGTTGTTTATTGGGTATGTGTAGGATCATCATGGAAAAAAATATGCCCTTAAGTCTAAAAATTAGAAAATCGTGAGTTAGGAAACTTGATTTGTAAAATCTGAATAAGCATTCATATTATTTCAATAATACATGCAAGAATAGAATCTCAAGTAGCAAATTGAATGGTAGTTTCTAAACTACTAGGTTTGTTTAAAAAAAAAAAAATTATTTGGTGAAAATTTGAAATTTCAATGGAGTAGTACTTAAATTTCAGGGAAAAAATAAGAAGTAGGTGTCTATCTAACTACCCTAACCACAATAAAATGATAATATTTTTTTATAAGATTTTAGATATAAGTAGAAGACTTATGTCCTGATGTGATGCATATTTTTTTGTAATTTTTTTCCAAGTAAATAATTAATAATGATTTTTTTATTACAAATTTTAAAAAATATAAAACACTTGTATGTTTGACCACCTTGAATTGGTCAAAAAATCATGAAATTCAATTTTTCTTTTTTGAATCCTATCATATACGAAGCATAGAATGTGACACATGTTTTGGATTCAAAAAATGTGATACCGTTTGAAAGCTATAGACATTTTTCAATCAGTCTATCAATTAGGACTTTAGTCATAATTTGAATAGAAAATGAATAATAATTAGTTATTAAATTGAAAGCAAAGCATAATTTATATTGGTGGAAAGCTGATAATCTCCTTTAAAAACCCTTTTCATTTCATCAATTTTGGGTTAAAAAAATTCATCAACCACATACCCATCATATTGCCACTTTTTGGCCCATCATGATCTTGCACATACCCTATTACTAGTGTTCTCTTATGCCCAGTCTTACCTATAACTGTGCTACAAGTCATCTATTGGTTGATACTGGTTGCTACAAGTCAGCCTCAGACTACTACATATGTTGTGTAGGCAGTTGCAAGTGTTAATAGACTTCAACACGTGTTGTATAGGCTATTGCATGTATATTGGAAGCTGCTAGATGTGTCTTTGAAGCTACTATAGGTGACTTGGTAACATGTTACAGGTTAATAAGAAGGGATCAAGTTTTATGTGTCATACCAACCCACAAATAATTCCAATTTCAATCATTTTCTTAACAAATGCATACTTCAAAAAACAAGAATGTATTTAAGATAAGCAAAACAAAAAATCAAGTGTTGTAGAAAACATCGAGGTTAAGTAAATGAATATAGCACCCCCTAGCTTAAGAAAATCAAAGGGATAGCACAAATCTATAGAAGCTTAAAGAATAAAGATTAATAAATTGAAAAAAATAAGTGTTAATAGAAAGAAAGGAAAAGTTTGTCGCCCCCTTTGCTATCATGTTTGTGAATTTGTATTTGGTTGTAGAAGTTAAAAAAATGGTATGTCTAAATAAAGGAGTAGAGAAAAGTTGACCTTGTTGGAACAAAAAATTAGGATTCATAATTTAGGGACACATAAAGAAAATGTTGCAAATATTTTCCTTCTATATTCCTCAACTTGGCTTCCATCATACAAGGGTTGGGATCAACCTCATAAAAAACATATAAACCCATCTACATTTATACAACCAATGGCCACGTGTTGATCTAACTTGCCACCTCCTAGTATCCATCCACACCTATGCACAAACCATTTATACAATCCATAATATATGTCCTAGAAGGTGATTTATAAGATACAAGTTGTCCAATACATAGAAAGTCTACAAATGTCTCTTTACTCTTCAATGGATAAGGAAGAATTAAGGTTGTTCTTTGGTCAGAACTTAATTTAAATTGATTGTTGACCATGTGCATTTTTTGAAATTCTTGCTTAATATCTTGTATCTTTAGTCCATTAAATCCTTGAGCTAGAGTTCTAGAAGTGAAGTATATAAGTTAAGCATAATTCTCATACTTAGCCAAACACATAGCTTATGTTATATTGATTATTCTAATTTAGTACTGAAGTAGATTTATTGTGTAGCAATTGGATAACAACTGCAATTATCTCTATTCTCAAGTCTCACATTCCACAAAAGGACTAGAGGTTTAGATGAACTAAAAATCTCCACAAGGATCAATAGTAAGGCTAGATGGGGCCAAGTTCACCTTTTTCTTCCCCATAAAGTGTAGATAGATAAAAAAATATTTACAATATTGGAAGGTTAAATTTCATGTGGAAATTTGTGGTGACTCATAGTGCAACTTCACCGTTTGATCATGTCTAGTTCAGTGGGGGTAAAAATCCCCATAATTTAGAATATTCGGGTTCACTTAACATGATATTCCTCACAAACTTACTCATATTTTCTCATGTGGGTTTTGAAATTTTGAATAGGATGATCACATGGCACACATTCATTGATCATTCCAGTTAGAGTCGATTTCCCCATGTGATAACATGCATTTTAAGTCCAGCTGCACTCTAATGGGACTTTTGGGTGCTAGTGCAACTTCACCTTTATATTTGCATTTGGTTCAGTTGAGGCGAAAATCCACACAAAAGCAACGTGGTATTTTAGCCTGAAGTGGAAATTGCAAGTTGGATGTGTGTTACATCACCTTTGTGGGTACAACTAAGTCAAGTGCACATTTGCAAATTGGAAAAAAGAAAATACAATTTAGTGATTTATTCCACAAGGTGTTAAACTGTAAGATGAAACCATTACTATTTTTTAAAAAATTGATGAGCACATTCAACACTTACCTTTGTATCCTTCATATCAGTTTTTGAAGCAATGCCCATTACACCATCAATGATTTTAAAAGGGCCTCTCATCCCAAACTCACAATGTGAGGAAAGTGTGCAATGCAATCAAGATGCAACACATGGAAGAGGAATGTAAAAATAGTTCAAATATCATTGCACTTTTAGTGGATATTAATTCATTCTCTCATGCTCAATTGAGTAAAATGGATTACAGTCAAATTAATCTTTAAGGCTATTAAATTTGTATTATTTCCCATGGAGGAGTGAGACACTAATTTACACATGTATTCAATTTTATAATTGTCAACCAAGCTTCCAAAATATCCAAACATAACGTTCAACACCTAATAATGGTTTGGAGGGGTATTAAAATTGTTTAAAGAATGTTTAGTGTTTCAAACAACAATATATTTGTTTTAAATTCCCTTGTATCAAGTCTAATATCCCAACAATTTCAATGCCTAGACAAATAACTAAACAGATAAAAAAATATAAAAAATAATCTTCAAAGAGTGTACAAGATTGGGAGATATAAATTGAAATTTTGCAATTGGAAATGAGCCACCATAACAGTTTGCAAAATATATTAGCAACAAATATATTAATGTTTACAAAAATCTACTCAATTTGGATACTCATTTTTAAACTATATTATGTATCATTGTTCATACGAATGAAAAGCCAAGGTAGAGAGGTTTTATTGGAGTTTGTATCTAATAATTGATTACCATTCATAATGAGAGGATGTTGGGAAATAATGAAGGTATTTATGTAGGAAGGAGACACCAAATTTATGGTTTTATCCCCGTTAGATCTTTTACAAAATTCTCCCAAGAAAGTAGAATGTAGAAATGAAACATGAGTTATGATTGCAATTTGAATTTCATGTGTAGAAACAATAAGTTTGTAGAGATCTTCACTATATTTATAAGTCTATTTTATTATAATTAATGTAAAATAAATAGAGAAATGCATATAAAGGGGTTTGAAAAAATGCATTTAAATGTTGCACTACCTATAGAATGAGTTTAAATAGACTTGGAAAAATGATGTTCATATTAATGATTAAAAGGAATATGGAAAGCTTAAATGATCATTTAGAGTGCATGGTAACTAAGCATTCTATGTGCTTGTTTCATCTCCAGTTGAAACCTTATTAATGATAGTACCTTTTCTAATGCATTGATCCAATCCATTATACCTCACCAAACTCTGTCCCATGTTCATTAATATATGACTGTTTCCATTACATTTACTTTCATGTACTCTGGGAACTTAACTATTCTCATGACTTCTTGTTGAATTGTCCTATACTTCTGACTTAATGCATTTTGATTTTGTTATCCTCCTTTTATTGACTACAATAAGGTCACAATACAACTATTAATTGCAGTCAAGGCCAATACATTATTGTATGTAAGGTTCCATTCTCAGTCATAACCACTGTCAACATTCATATAGCTTTATTTTCATCTGCCATGCCTATGATAGGACTGCTGCCCTTTAACTTATGAGTTTTCTGCTCTTTAACAATAAAAAGGTTTCCTTTTAAAGTGTAAAAAATTTTCCGTTGAACTTGTTGCCCTATTCATCTTAATTTCTGCTCATTCATGGTGTGGCTTGTTGCACTTTTATCCATGATTTTCTTCACTTATAGTAATGATTTGCTGCACATCATTTGGACATTGATTTGCTGCACTTTTATGGTGAATTTGTTGCACTTTTTGTCATCTATTACTACTCTTTTTTAGACATTAATTTGCTGCACTTTTATGGTCATCATTTTTCTGCATATTCATTTCATCATTGATGCATTTTAACTGTTATTATTGCTGCACATAACTGTCATCATTTTCTGCACATAAAAAGTTGATATTGTTGCTCATTTATGAAGTCATTATGCTTCTCTATATAAAATCATATTTCTGGACCTTTTGTTGTGATTTGCTACTCATAAGACTTCATTTTTTTCACTTTTATTTGCCCATATTTTTGATCATATTTTACCATTATTTTTGTCAATTGAAACCCTCATAACCTCAAACCTACCCCACATTATGCTATTTGTTCTCTATGACTGTCATACCTCAATATCTTAGCATTGCTGCCCCTAAATCCATTTGAAACCTGTCATAAATATCACCCCAATCTGAAGCTCATGGTAGGTTTTCCTCTTCATGCAAACAACTATCTCAAAATGCAATGATAATGAAGAAACGTTGTCCCCTTTAGCTAAGCCACTAGCCATACCTTGGTCATCTAAATCTCTAGAAATTGTGAACAAGATTGCTGCCTTTTACTTGTACCTTGACAAGCCCTACTAACATACATACAAATGTCTTTTTTTACTATCCTAGAACCTCACATATCCAAAATATTTCCATTCTCATACTATCATTTATGTTGGTGGCTTCCTTGTGAGATTGAGGACTATCTTGCATTAGAAAATGTCTCTTCTCTTATAAGAGTTGCCTTTGATGCTCTTTAAAAGTGATCTTGATGCTTGGTATGACTATGATGGCAGTCTTCCTTAAGAATACTAATTCCAAAACAAGAATTATTATTTTAAAGCAGTACTACAGAGGGTTCAAAAATTGGGAATAGTAATTCCATAACAAGCATGAGGTTATTTGATTGGAATAAAATTCAAGTAGCAGTAATTCAAAGGATGCATGTATCTGAGGAAAAGACTGCAATTGCTTATGCCAGGTGATAAGACCTTATTTGATATCACCATTCTTGCATGTTTAAAGAATTTATTGTTTGCATATTATATCTTGACATAGTTCACCATAACAAAATTTTCATTTACTTCTTGAGAAAATATATACATCTTTTAAAATATTTCCAATTTTCTCTCTTCTATACTTTTTTGACTTTGTTTTGCATTCGATGTTTGTTACTTGCAGTAGGATTTTGTCTTCTTAGATTGATTTGTCTTGTTAAATTTTATTGCAGTAGATGCAGTATTACTTTTTGCGGTAGGGAACAATGTTAGGAATACAAGCATGTTTGATTTATGTGAAGATGCAATTGTAGCAAGCATTGGGAAATCATCAATGAGGATGGAAATTGTTGAATCATCTTTACTGGAAAAGGTACTTTTGCATGGCATGTTTTGATTTTGTTGTAGAATAGTAGGTCTAATTTGTGACTTTTATATAAGAACTATCTTTTCTAGTACTGAACCGCAATCTTACAAATCGTGCATTAATGATATAAATTGCACAATGGAAGTGCACCAGTGCAAATAAATCTCTGCTTCAGTGCATAGCGTCTGCAATGTCTTCTTTGTACATCCTTTATTCTCAAGTTAATAGTTTAAAGTAGTATTGTAGAGGGTTCAAAACTTGAGAATACTAATTCCACAACAAGCATGAGGTTATTTGATTTGAACAAAATTCGAGTAGCAATAATTAAAAGGATGAATGTATCTAAGGAAAAGACTACAATTGCTTATGCTAGGTGATAAGACCTTATTCGATGTCACCATGCCTGCATGGTTAAATAATTTATTGTTTGCATAATTTATATGTTGGCATAGTTCACCATAACTAAATTTTCATTTAATTCTTGAGAAAATACATACAACTTTCAAAATATTTCCAATTTTCTTTGTTCTATATTTTTTATTTATTTTGCATTTGATGTTTTTTATTTGCACTAAGATTTTTTCTTCTTAGTTTGATTTGTCTTATGCTATGTTATTGTAGTAGATGCAGTGCTACTTTCTACAGTAGGGCACAATGTCAGGGATATAGGCATGTTTGATTTATTGGAAGATGCAATTGGAGAAACCAATTGAAAAATCATCAATGAGGATGGAAATTGTTGAATCATCTTTACTGGAAAAAGGTACTTTTTCTTGTCATGTTTTGATTTTGTTGTTGTAGAATAGTAGGTCCAATTTATGACTTTTATATAGAACTATCTTTTCCTAGTACTAAACTGCAATCTTACAAATCCTACATTAATGATCTTTAGTTAAGCACAGAACAACTCACCAACCTGTAAAAAAATGACACAAGAACTATGATAACCTTAGTGTATAGAAGGCTCTAAATAATCTTATGTACATGTTTTTAATTTGACAACACAAGTTCTTTAAGGGTAAGAGCACAAAGTTGTGTTACACTTTTAGCCAAATAAATAGTTTCAAGTGAAATATTTTCAATCAGAAAGGTTTCTCCTAGCTAGGTTTCAACTGAAACCACATAGCCTATTACGTGGCACATAGGTTTTGGCCGAATAGGTTTCACTCGAATCCCAAAAAATTAATTTTTTCATTTCCCACTTTAAAATTGACTTTAAAATTGTATTTTTTAATGTACAAGGTTTCTATAGAAAGGGTTTCGACTGAAACCCTTTCTGGAGAAACTATTTCTACCAAAATTGTTTATGTGGCATCTTAAAGTATAAATTAACTCTAACTTTTTTTCAGACTTTTCTCAGAACTTCTCAACCTTTTAGCTTTGTAGTGTATTTCTTTCATTTGCTAATGATTTTGTAAAAATAAATATATCCTTTCAGAAGCTCAGAGTGGAGAATCCAAATATATATATTTTTTAATATTTTGATTAGTTTTAATATATTTTATTTTTAAAATAATGCAAGTAGGTTTTTAAAATGAAAAAAAGGTTGATTACAAATAAAAAAAAGATAGTAAAACTTATTAAAAAATTTTAAATCTTATATGGGGAACAAAATGAGAGTCTTCTTCAAAAAGGTATAATTTGTTTTTCGAAAATGATTAAAACAATTGAAAATAGTTGACGACCCATGAAAACTATCAAATTTTGACATATTTGACTTTAAAACGTTATTACGAGAAAAATATACATTAAAATTTAATATTTTTTTCCATGCACAAGATATTGAAGTTATCTATTTGGAGAAAAAAATTTAGGGAGAAATGAAGTTTTTTTCAATTTGTTTCTAGACGGCCCATGAAGTCACTCTTTTCTAAAATTTTCAGCATTCCAAAATCTGTCCTTAAATTGATAAAAACATAATGAAAACAATTTTTTTAATTTTTTTAAAATTTACAGCAATAAACTTCATCAAAAGTTCTAAATTTCATTAGTTTACACCATTTTGAAATTCAAAACATAAAGACCACTTTTATATAGTCAAAGTTCATAATTTTTTTTTGTTGTTGGTTAATTCCTTTATAAAGTGTGACATAGGTTTGTGCTTTTTCCCATAATTAATACTTAGTTTTTATCTTGTCATTTTCAACTTTTTAATTTCTTATACATATTCTTAATCCTTCATTTATCTTTTTGAATGGTATGCATCTAGTATAATGTGAATGAATAGGTAATGATCAAATCACAAATATATTCATTAACTTAGTTATTGAACTTGCCTCTTGCAATCTGCATTTTCAGTAGATACATTTGCAATAAATTGAATTCAAGCAACACATAGTCTTTTTGTAAGATGATTTGATAGTTTGGGAACATGAATTTAAACACAAGTTGTTTGTGTACTCCATTTAACAAGATTTTAACCAGATTCTATTATTAAAAGAATATATTTTAGTGATATAAATGAGTAGCTTGCTAAAATTAACAAACATGTGGGATTCCAAAAATTCTACGTGTTTCTTGTCCTAAGCCATCATGAATAGCCTTTCCTAATGTATTCTTCCTTAATGAAAATAGATGTTTGTGAATGAAATATATTGCACCTTATTATGTGAGGACACATATCTATATGGGTATAAAATATGTCACAATGACCATTACTATCGTGGGATCTTTGGATCATAAACCTCACAATCCAATTTTTAAATATAATATCTAATGTTAGAGATATCATCTATTTTTTAAACTAACTATTCTTCACTTTTTGTCTCTTATTTTTTTTCTATCAAAGTAGTAGCTTTCTAATCTAGTAATAGTATATTTCTAAATTTATGCTTGTGAATGCAGTTTGAGAAGTGTTCTTGCTTAGTATTTACTTTTGTTGTTGTCATCATATGAAGTTTTTTTTCCTTTATGATTATGTGGGGATTCTAACTTGGTTCACATGATTTTTGTTTTAGAGAAGGTGGACATAGTCGAGGCTGTATAGAAAATGCAGATGCCAACTGTAGCTGAATGTCTTCAACATCCTTTCTTCCAAGTTTTTTTTTTTTTTCAAGACTATGCAATTCTATATTTTTCTTGTTTCATTCTTATGACTACATAAAATGGTAAAATCTTTTGACATCCTGTATACGGTGAGAGAAAATGATGTTATGTAGAAACTTGATAGATTATGAATATGAGTCCAACTAATCTCTCACTAATTTGATCAAAATAGATTGGGGAGGAACTGTGAAACATTTTAAATTCTTTTGTGTAGGAACATCAAATAAGATTAAATTAGACTGATACTCATCTAAAATATAGCCTATGGTAAAGCAAAAGGATTAGCATATCTTCATCGCAGGATCAGAATCAATGCATTGTTCACAGGATGTGAATATATCTAACATTCTTTAAACACACCCTCACACATTTGTTGAATTTAATAATTTCCAAGTGATCTTTGACACAAACCCACCTCCACCCCATGTTATGGCCACAATAATGACCTCTAAATATGTAAGAACCCTCAAGGCTTAATGAGAAATATGATGTTTACAGCTATGGTATTGTTCTTTTGGAGTTGCTAACATGCAGGAAAGTTGTGGAAAATGATTCAAATTTACTTTAGTTGGTAGGATTCATGATTGGTGATAAAGAAACCAACAAGATATGAAGATGAAGAGGTAAATGATCAATTTTTTTAAGGGATAGTTCAATGGTAAGGAAACAATGAAGTAACAATGAACATGGTCATAAGATGAAAGTAATCAGAATGAGGGAAGCCTACAAATGATTGGAGCTTTATCACAATCATAGAATGAAAGTTCCTTTGCAAAGATGTATCATGTACTTATGCATTACAAGGGTAAGGGACTGTAGGTTATGATATAAAAAACAGTCATGCACAAATGACAGTTAGAGGATCAACAAGCATTACAAGGGTAATGGACTATAGATTATGATATAAAAGAATAGTCATGTTATTCTTTTGTAAGTTGTTGAACATCATAAGGCAAGGTTTGGGAGTAGATTTCAGCTAGTTTTTTTCTCTCTTAGCAATGTATTATAATCTTTCAAGTTCTTTCATGTTCGGACAACAAATTGTAACTCTATTTTCAAGCTTACATGGTTGTATGTAACATCTTTTTGATTAATAAAATAAGCTATTTTTATCATCTCATTGTTGTTTTATTGTGCAAATATTTTAGATAGTTGATAAGTGATCTTTTTGATTAATAAAATAAACTACCAAATGATGACAATTAAAAATGTACTAAATATACTACTAAAATGACTAAATATATGACTAAATACATGACTAAAATAATGACTAAATATGTGACTAAATAAATGACCAGTTAACAACAATCAATGACTAAATATATGACTAAATTAATTACTAAATATGTGAATAAATAAATCACTACCATGACTAAATAAACGACTAGAAGCCAACTACAATCAATGACTAAACTGACTCAACTATATGACTAAATAAATCATCACCATGACTCAAAATGTTCTAATCATAGTTAACAAATAATCAATGACTAAATTAATGACTAAAACTCAATGACCAACCAATGACCAAATAAATGACCAAATAAATGACTAGATAAAATAACTAAAATAGTTTAGCCATAAATTTGGACACATTATAATAAACAAAATAAACTACTAATGGTCACTTGACAAAAACTGGTCATTTTATATGTAACTCTTTCTTTAGTAGTTTATTTAGTCAGCATATTGCTGCCTTTGTTGTTCCCAGCATGAAGACAAAAATTTCTGAGAAATACAAGGACACAGTAGGCAACAAATACGAGAGGAGGTACATTTTCAGGATGCACAGAAGGAAGATGAAAGTTCTCGTGAGATTAATAAAATTCTTTTCTATTTTTCGCATAAAAAATATCCACACCCATACACTCAAATGAAGACTCACAAAAGTTGTTTTCCCAAGAGGACCACAAATGATAAAGCTAAATAATGCTTTGATCTCATAGGAGGATGCATATCGTTCTTTAAAGGGAAGATATTACATGGAAAGCTAGAAATACTTAGGTTAGTTTAAAGAAGTGAGAACTTTACCAATCTTCAAAGGTAAGCCAACTACCAAAGGGAGTTTCTATGAATGGAGATTATCACATTTGCCGTATAGAATTAGCAAGATATAAATAATCTAGCTACTCTAGATACAATTTCCGCAAAAGATAAGAAAAGTAAGAAGAGGCAGCAGGCAAGTTGACAAGAGTATTGCCCCACCATGCCCAAAAAGAAGAAGGATTAAGCGATGTAAGATGTGGTGGCGCTTAATCTTAAAGCAGTTCCACTTTAAGTTCGCTAATCCAGATTGAAGAAGACGTTGTATACTTTGTTGCACAAAGGAAGCCTTGGGCTCCAAGACAAGGTACGCCACCAGATCCACTATCCTATGCTGGGCCATATTTTAATTCCTATTTATCTGGTAATCAATGACAACCCCCATACCCATCTAGTTATGGAGGATATCCATCACAACCTTGGAGCAACCCTCCAAAATGCTTGGCCTAGTCATCGAGTTCTCCACCAGGGAAACAACCCCTGCGGAAATTGGTGACTTAAGACCGCTTTTGACTATAGAGGTGAACTATGTCCCAATGTGATGGCCATTTTTTGTAATTCTTTTCTATGTAAATAATTAATTATGATTTTTTTATTACAACTTTTAAAAAATATAAAAACTTGTATGTCTGACCACTTTAACTTTATCAAAACTTCATGAAATTCAATTTTTCTTTTTTTAATCCTATAGTATGCGTGGCATGGACGTGACACATATTTTAGATTCAAAATGCATACAATCTGAAGAAATGTTTTTCAAATCAAATTTATCAATCAAGAATTCTAGCTGCAATTCCCAAATAGAAAATAAATAATTATTTATCAAATCTAAAGTAGTGAATAATTTATATTGATGGAAAGTTGGGAGAATTTCCTTTTAAAACTTTCGCTTCATCAATTTTGGGTAAAAAAAGTTGTCAGCCATAGACCCTACACATACGCATCATATCACCATTTTCTGGCCCATCATGATCCTGCACATACCCATATATGTGTCCAAATACCTCTATTTCAAGCCATAAAGGATGTTCTAATCTATGGCAAGACAATCAAGGAGGTATGTCTTAAGAAGCTAGGTAGGAAAAAGAAGGACCCAACTATAGTTCATGTGGTGGGATAGCTAGCTAACATCATACTAGGAAAAGTGACTATTCCCAAGTATAATGATCTAGGTAGTTCTATGGTAGCAGTTATTATAAATGGAGTCCAAGTAAATAATGCTCTAATTGATTTAGGGGCAGCAATAAATGTGATGACGAAAGACATCCTACAACAACTAAACATTGCAAGCATGAGATCTACTCCTACTATCTCCCAGCTTGCTGATACCTCTACTATTAATCTTGATGGTGCAGTGGAGGATCTTGTGGTAGTTTTAGACTCCTAGGAATACCCAAAATACTTTATCATTATTTCTCCTAAAGCTACACTAAATGGGTATCCCATTATTCTTGGAAGACCATGGTTGGAAACTACAAATGCATACATTGGATGTTGGTCAGGTGACATGACCATTTCAGATGGGAAGAGAACTAAAAATTTTGTTCTTTATCTGCTTGCTCAACCATCTCATAATGAAGATAATCTTGTATGGCCATAAGTTCGTGAAGAGGCCGAGGAATTTAACTTTGTGGTGCAACTTATGATGCTAGGTAGAAGCTCTTTCATGTAGCTCCAAGATGAGGATGAAGTATTGGCTAACATCATTTAAAACTATTCTGAAGTGGATGAAGAATCATCTTCTTATTCTGCTACTCTAGTCAAAACACTTCTCCTTGCCCTTCCTACAACCACTATTCCTGTAGATGCCCTTCCTACAACTGTTGTTCCTACAGAAAGACTTCCTACAACCACTCTTCCTACTGCTGGAGTTAAAATGACACTGAGAGGGGGGTGAATCAGTGTCTTAACAGATTTGAGTAATTTTCACAAATTCAAAAAAAAACCATAGCTTAGAACTTATCTCAATATACTCTGATTAATGCATTCATGAGTTGAATGTAATCAATTGTAAACAAAATTGAGAAAAGTAATAACCAAACAGTGAACTAAAATAATCAATCAACATAGTAAAGCAAAGGAACTCAGAAGAACAAGAAGACTCAAGATTTTACCGAGTGGAAAACCCTCCTAGGGTATAAAAACCACTCCCTAAATGCCTTCCCGGCTTAATATTTTAAACTAAAGTTCACAATGCCTCATAGGATGATTTTTGAGCACCCACTCAAAGAGCACTAGCCCCTCATTTTGAGACACCCATCTCAAGGAGTACCAACCCCTCAAATTATGTTTTGAACAATAATAGTGATTCAGAGGATTTCTTTGTTTTTAGTTAAGCACATATCTCTTTGCAGAGTTCATTCATACATTTCCATAGAGACAAGGAATGATACTCTTAGAATTAAAAAATCAACACCCCTTACAGTTTTCAACACTGGTATTTATTTACATTTCAAGTATGTCAGTTGTGAAGAAATTTTCAAAACATTTTTCACCAGATCTTTAGATTCTCTTGCTGATTTTTTAATATAAAGCTGAATACTGACAGTCTGTCGATGATGCTATAAATCAAGAGTAATGCTTATCCAGAGAGCTGCAAATCATCCAAAAAAAAATGCAATAGCTCAGAAAGACACTCAATGAATATTTAGTTATGTAACCGTTTTGAGATTTGATGCCAATCCATGAAGACGACCACTAAGTTTTGAGTCTTCGTAACTATTTGCTAAGACAACCATAAAGTTCTGCCGAAGGAAATTAAAACTTTGATTGTTGCTTTTGTCCCTATGCATCACCATGACCTTCTGCCATCAGGGAGAAATCTTATCGAAGATCTTTATGTTTCCCCGAGATCACATTTCTGTTATATTCAGTCGCTTAGACACAAGAGTCTTTCTCACCGAGACACCCTTCTGTTTCATTCACTGTCACTATAGCCTTTTCTTTATTTGCTTTTGCTTTGACCCAACGATGTCAGGAAGACCTCTCGCAGACCACATGATGTTTTGCTGAGAGTCACCCTTTCACCCCGTGTCACTGAGACAATACGAAGTCGAGGAGATGCTATATAGACTACCCCTTGTTTTGCTAAAACATCCTGAGCTCACCCTAGATCACCAAGATAGTATCAATCTCACACCAATGAGACTTTGATAGAAACCCCTTATGTGATGTCGTTGTAACATAATGTTGTCGGGGAGACGTTATATAGACAACATTGAGTTTCATTGATGGGCTTGTTTGCTGAGACATAAGGAAACTTCTCACCGATATTTATCTTTGTTTCATTCACTATTGCTGTGACCATACGATATCATAGAGACCTCTTATAGACAAGATTTTGTTTCACCGAAGATCACCCACCGTCTTGTGAGTCACTGAGACAAATTAGATCTTATGCCAACAAAGTCCCTTTATGTTCCATTGGCGAGACCAAAGATCACTCACCAAGACCTCTCGCCGAAAACCCTAGCTCTTACCGAAGAGACTACCTTTATGTTTTTGGTCGGTGTAACAAATCAAATTCACCAAGACATTATATCAATAGCCATTAGTTTTACTGATAAGTCTCCATATGCATATAGTCGGTGGGAACCTTGAATTTGTTGAAACTAATTGTGAATACTCCAAGTCTGGCTGAAGTGAATCTTTTAATGCGCCCGTTAGTGAGACCAAAAGAGTTCGCTAAGACCATATGATGACGCCACAACTCTCACCGATAGACTTCCACATGCACTAGTTGGGGAGACAATATGTCTTCGCTAAGACCTCAGCCCGACGGCGAAACTCATGCCGATATGCTTATTCTGAAGTGGGTCGGTGTGACTTGCATGTTCATTGAAACATTGCGAGAGAGCCGATTTCCTTTGCTGATAGAGAACACTTTTCTGTCACCGAAACCAAAGAAAAGTTTTTCCGAAATAACCTTTATTGTGCTGGTCACCAAGAAAATGGGAATGTCACATCAAAAGTAGCCTGTATATTAAATTCAATCGCCAAGACATCTGAAATGTCTTTCCGATAGGAAAATCAGACATTTCAAAGTGGATCGCAGAGACCTTTCCATTCTCACACCGATATGAGTAAGCCCAAAAGAGAAAAAACCAAAGCCTATGATATGCAAGGAGAACCATTTTGAAACAGATCATCAAAGAGAACAAACTGAAAGACATTTTTTCATCAAGGACAAACTGTAAACACAACTAAGATTCAACAAACTCCCCCTTTGTCCTTGATGGAAAAACACCAAAGACTTTCCCCCTTTTTGCCTCAAGGAAAAGATTAGATGAACACAACTAAGAAGCCAATCAAAATACCATGAGAAACTGCTGCAAAAAAAATTAATAGTGCAGCAACCAAGATTGTAGGAGAGCTGTAAGTGAATTAAAACATATAACATGCTCCCCCTAAGCCAATGTATGGAAAATCAGAGAAGTAAATATTGAGAGATAACTCCCAATCAAAGTCTCAACCTTTCATATAACTCTTTAGCTAAGGGTTTAGTAAAAATATCAACCACCTGATCTTGAAAGCCAACAAACTATAAGCAAACTTCATTAGCCAAAACCTTTTCTTGAAGGAAGTGAAACTTGATAGCAATATGTTTAGTACGAGAATGCAAAATAGGATTTTTGGATATACTTATCGCACTTGTGTTATCATAGAGAATAGAAACGGGTTTAGGAATTCCAATACAAATGGCATCGGATAAGTTGACCTCATCAGACAGTGTGTTCGCTGGCATTGCGGGGCCACTAGCGATCACCGAAAGAATGCTTACTTGGTGCTTTCTATCATCAAACAACTAGCCAGTCGGCGCTCGATTATATGCAATCAATGAGAAATCCGTGCTTCTAGGATACCAAAGGCCATAATTAAGAGTGCCTGAATATATTTAAAAATCCTTTTTACTTGGCCGGTAACATCACGATTCTTTTAGGTGATGCACGAAATCGTTAGCGATGAAAATTACGCATAATGTTAGGTCACAGAAGCCCGGAGTTAAAATATAGCAATTTGCCAATCATTGATCTATATTCAGTTTGATTTGTATCAGGGGAATCATCAACCTTAGTAAGTTTGCATCTAGTAATCATTGGAGTGCTAACTGGATGGCATTCATCCATTTGAAATTTCCTAACCATCTCTCTAGCATACTTGGTTTGATAAAGAAATATTCCATTTTCACGTTGAGAGATTTGAAGACCCAAGAAGAAATTTAATTCTCCTAATAATGACATTTCAAATTCAGATTCCATTAGTTGAGAGAATTTTTTACTTAATGTAACATTGTTGCAGCCAAAGATAGTGCCATCAATGTAAATTTCAACAACCAGAATATCAAAACCTTCCGTTTGAACATAAAGATTGCTATCTACACCTCCTCTAACAAAACCATTTGAAAGTAAATGATTGTCAAGCCTAGAGTACCAAGCTCTAGGTGCTTGTTTTAAGCCATAGAGGGCCTTTTTCAATCACGTAAAACATGAGTGTTATTTGTGCCTTAAATCCTTTAGGCTATTCAACATAGACCTCTTCATCTAAATAGCCATTTAAAAAAACAGTTTTGACATCCATTTGATAAATAGTAAAGTCTTTATAAACAAAATAAGCCAAGAATATTTTGATAGATTCTAATCTAGCAACGGGTGCAAAGGTTTCACCAAAATCAATGCCTTCTTGTTGAGCACATAGCCTTTGCGGGGGACAAATCTTGCTGTTGCAAATGACATTACCATTTTCATCAAGCTTGTTTACGTATATCCATTGCCTCCAATGACATTCTTGTCATTTGGTCTTGGGACTAACTCCCTAGTCTGATTTTTCTCAATTTGATCAATTTCTTCCTACATAGTATTAAGCCAACATGAGTCTTTGAGAGCTTCATTAAAAAATTTAGGCTCAAACTGAGTAACTAGACAGAAAGTTATTTGAGTCTTTTCATAAGATTTTGCAGCCTTTCTTCTAGTTTGAACTCATGCATTTTTATCCCAATGAAATCCTGATCTTTGGGGTGATATTTGAATTAAGAGCTTTTGATGCAACCTTTTTAGGACTTGCTGTTTCATTTCTAGGGCATACTGACTCAATTCCTTCTGAAATTATTTCTAGTTCAAGTTCTTCTTCCTCATTACCCTACAAAGATTCAACATACAAATGTGATCTCTCATCAATTTTTACATTAACAACTTCAACAATCTTGTTAAGCCTTGTGTTAAGGCATTTATAAGCTTTGTTGTGAGTTGAGTATCCCAAAAAGATATCCTCATCACTCTTTGATTGAAAACTCCCAAGGTTATCATCATCCTTTTTGATAAAACACTTACTTCCAAAAATTTTAAAGTATTTGATAGAAGCAGTTCTTCCATACCACAATTCATAAGGAGTGTGTTTAGATTTCACTCTAATCTACATTCTATTCAAAATGTATACAGCAGTATGAACAGCTTCTTTCCGGTACATATCAGGCAACTTAGCTTCATCTAGCATTGTTCTAGCCATTTCTTTTACAGTTTTGTTTTTACGTTCAACTACCCCATTTTGTTGAGGTGTTTTTGTTGCAGCATACTATCTTTTAATGTCGTGTTGTTCACAGTAATCAATAAACTCTTGAGAAATGAACTCACCTCCTTTGTCAGATTGCAGACATTTAAGTTTCAAATCATATTCCTTCTCAACCAATTTACGAAAAATTTTAAACCTTTCAAATGCTTCTGATTTATGCTTAAAAAATGTGACCCAAACCATTCTAGTATAATCATCCACAAACAACATAGAGTACGCTTTCACCATTAATAGACCTTGATGCAGTTGGTCACATAAATTAGTGTGCACAAGTTGTAAAGGTTTTGAAGAAGAGTGTTCTTTTGTTTTGAAGCTAATTTTAGTTTGTTTACCAGTTAGACATTCTTTGCACACAGAATTTTCTAGCTTGTTAAGGATTGGTAAACCTCTAACATTTTGATTCTTACTTATTCTAACCATATTTCCAAAGTTTATGTGTCCTAATCTTCTATGACATAACCAACTTTCTTCAATTTGGCTCATTAAACACATACCTTGATTATTATCATTGCTTGATGTGTCGAGAGATTGTACACATTTCCTTTTGTCCTCCTTCCGACTGCAATAGCCTTTCTAAGCTGTTTTTAATCACATCCCTCGCGAGAGTGAAAAGAACATGATAACCACTATCAGTTTGGCTAACACTTAGAGAAGATTGTGCTTGAGACCTTCCACATAGTACACATTATAGATAGGGGTGTCTTCATTAAGAAGAAGTGAACCTCTACCTTTAATTTGTATACCAGAGTTATCACCAAACTTAACATATCCACCTATATAATCTTCAAAATTTATGAACTTATCTTTGTCGCCAGTAATGTGGTTAGAACATCCACTTTCCAGGACCCATAATTCCTTTTTCTTGGAATGAAAGGAAGTTTGGACTAACATAGTTTGCTCGAAGTTGCTAACATTCTTAGGCTTCCAAACCTTTTTGATTTTCTGTTGTTTAGATTGCAGATCGGTTATGCAGCATTTGACGAGAATGTCACGAAGCATTGCATTTAAAACATCTGATTTGTCTAACAAAGCCATGAGTGTTGCCTAAGACCAAACCTAGGTATTCTAATATTCATAAGCACACGCGAAGTGCTCACCTTATGGCAAATTTGTTCTGAAAAACAATAGCCATAGAAGAAAGGATTATTTCTGTATGAATATCTATTACCTCTCTCAAAGGCCCGGAGCAGTCCTTACAAATTTTGAGTGATTTGAACTGAACCTTTGAATTCGGAAGAGGGTTTTGTTTTGCATGGTCAGATTGGGCATTCACCCTTTTTCAAAATAACACGGTTGCTCTTTTGCGCATCTTCTACTTCTTTGAGCATCTCATTTAAGTTTTAGAATTGCTTTCATATTTTTTTGAGATTTCCTTCCCTAAGATGGCTTCTTGTTCAATTTTTGAATTTCTTGATCTTTCATTACGATCTCGAAGACATTCTTCAACTCTTTTTGCTTCTTCAAGCTAAGTTTTCATAGAGATCATTTCTTGATCTGGTTTGTGTTCTTGAGCTAGGACTTATTTTTTGAGTTTTCTGACCTCTTGTAAAGCACATTTTAGCTCACTTTCAAGATCTACTACACCTTCTTCAACGTCAAAGGTGTTAGAATCATTTTGCTGAGTAATTTCAGCCATGAACAGAGTTTCATCTTCTTCAACTGATGAATCTTCAGACTCAATTTCAGATTCATTCATACTAAATATACTTTTCTTCTTTTTGAAATTGAAGTTTCATTTAGGTTTGAAGGCCTTCTTCATAGTTTGTTTTTCAGTTGTCTTGTTGTCACAGATTTGATCATCATAGGGACACTTTGTAGCAAAGTGACCTATTTTGCCACAGTTAAAACATTTAAAGGGAAGTTTTCCCTTATATTTTCCTGATCCCTTTTTAAATCTTCTAACAAAATGGGATACTTTAGAATCAAACAACTCTGATTCACTGACTTTGACTTTTTCTTTCTTTTCAGTGTTAAAGGCAGTTTCTTTACCTGTTGAATTTTTTTTGTTAGTTCTCATTTCATAGGCAGTAATTATTCCTTGTAGGCTGTCTAAGATAAGCTTGTCAAAGTGTTTCTTTTCTTCTAGGGCTGAAACCTTAGATTCAAATTTGGATGGTAAGGTTCTAACAACCTTTGTGACCACATCAAATTCATTAACCTCTTGACTTAGACCTTTCATTGAATTGACAACTTCATCTACTCTTAGGAAATATTCAGCCATTTTTTCATCATCCTTCATTTTCAACTCCTCAAATTGATGTTTGAGTGTAATGATTTTAGACAGTTTGACTTTCTCATTCCCTTGATATATAGTTTCAAGTTTTTCCTAGATTCCATGAGCAGATTTGCAATGAATGAATTTAATGAACACATCTTTAGTTAACCCACACAAGAGGGCATGCTTAGCTCTGGCAATTGTTTCATACTTCTTCTTTTCAACAGCATTAGTGGGAATAG
Organism: Sequoia sempervirens; assembly: GCA_007258455.2. Classification (NCBI taxonomy): domain Eukaryota; kingdom Viridiplantae; phylum Streptophyta; class Pinopsida; order Cupressales; family Cupressaceae; genus Sequoia; species Sequoia sempervirens. Next base: position 44,742 of record VDFB02059658.1, on the reverse strand, counting down.
TGGTTGGTACATTACAATCTTCTAAAACAATGCACCAAAGATCAACATCAAAAGAAACAAGAAAAGCTTCCATTCTGATTCTCCAGAACACATAATTAGTTCCATCAAATAACGAAGCTCTGGATACAGAGGCACTGTCTTGAGAATGTGCCATAAGAACAAACTCCAAGACCAAGATCAATCCAAGGTAATTAAACCTATCAGAGGACCCTACACTCTTATACCAATTGTTGGAGTTAAAATGACACTCAGAGGGGGGTGAATCAATGTCTTAACATATTTGATTAATTTTCACAAATTCAAAAAAAAACCATAGCTCAGAACTTATCTCAATATACTCTGATTAATGCATTCATGAGTTGAATGTAATCAATTGTAAACAGAATTGAGAAAAGTAATAACCAAACAATGAACTGAAATAATCAATCAACATAGTAAAGAAAAGGAACTCAGAAGAACAAGAAGACTCAAGATTTTATCGAGTGGAAAACCCTCCTTGGGTATAAAAACCACTCCCTAAATGCCTTCCAGGCTTAATCTTTTAAACTAAAGTTCACAATGCCTCATAGGCTGATTTTTGAGCACCCACTCAAGGAGCACTAGCCCCTCATTTTGAGACACCCATCTCAAGGAGTACCAACCCCTCAAATTATGTTTTAAACAATAATAGTGACTTAGAGGATTTCTTTGTTTTCAGTTAAGCACATATCTCTCTGCAGAGTTCATTCATACATTTCCACACAGACAAGGAATGATACTCTCAAAATTAAAAAATCAACACCCCTTACAGTTTTCAACATTGGTATTTATTTACATTTCAAGTATGTCAGTTGTGAAGAAATCTTCAAAAGGTTTTTCACCAGATCTTCAGATTCTCTTGCCGATTTTTGAATATAAAGTTGACTACTAACAGTCTGTCGATGATGCTATAAATCAAGAGTAATGCTTATCTAGAGAGCTGCAAATCATCCAAAATAAAATAAAATGCAACAGCTCGGAAAGACACTCAATGAATATTTAGTTATGTAACCATTCTGAGATTTGATGCCAATCCATGAAGATGACCACTAAGTTTTGAGTCTTCGTAACTATTTGCTGAGACAACTAGAAAGTTCTGCCAAAGGCAATTAAAACTTTGATCGTTCCTTTTGTCCCTGTGCATCGCCATAACCTTCTACCGTCAGGGAGAAATCTTATTGAAGATCTTTATGTTTCCTCGAGATCACATTTTTGTTATATTCAGTCGCTTAGACACAAGAGTCTTTCTCACCGAGACGCCCTTCTGTTTCATTCACTATCACTATAGCCTTTTCTTTATTTTCTTTCGCCATGACCCAGTGATGTCGGGAAGACCTCTCGCAGACCACATGATGTTTTTCTGAGAGTCACCCTTTCACCCCGTGTTGCTGAGACAATACGAAGTCGAGGAGATGCTATATAGACTGCCCCTTGTTTTTCTGAAACATCTCGAGCTCACCCTAGATCGCCAAGACAGTATCAATCTCACACTGATGAGCCTTTGATAGAAACCCCTTGTGTGATGTCGCTATAACATAATATTGTCAGGGAGACATTATACAGGCAACATTGAGTTTCACCGATGGGCTTGTTCGCTGAGACATAAGGAAACTTCTCACCGAGATTTATCTTTGTTTCATTCACTACTGCTGTGACCATACAATATCAGAGAGACCTCTTATAGATAGGATTTTGTTTCACCATAGATCACCCACCATCTTATGAGTCGCTGAGAAAAATTAGATCTTATGCCGACAAAGTCCCTTTCTATTCCATCAGCGAGACCGAAGGTCACTCGCTGAGACCTCTCGTCAAAAACCCTAGCTCTTACCGAAGAGACTACCTTTATGTTTTCGGTCGGTGTAACAAATCAAATTCACCAAGACATTATATCGATAGACATTAGTTTTACCGATAAGTCTCCATATGCATATGGTTGGTGAGACACACTTGAATTCGCTGAGAAACTAAACCGAATATTCCAAGTCTAGCCAAAGTGTATCTTTTAATGCGCCTGTCGGTGAGACCAGAAGAGTTCGCTAAGACCATATGATGGTGCCACAGCTCTCGCCGATAGACTTCCACATGCACTAGTCGGGGAGACAATATGTCTTCTCTAAGACCTCAGCCTAATGGCCAAACTCATGCCGATATGCTTATTCTGAAGCGGGTCAGTGTGACTTGCATGTTCGATGAGACATTACACCGAAGATGATTTCCTTTGCCGATAGAGAACACTTTTCTATTGCCGAAACCAAAGAAAAGTCTTGCCAAAATAACCTTTCTTGTGCCGGTCACCAAGACGATGGGAATGTCATGCCGAAAGTAGCTTGTATGTTAAATTCAATCACCAAGACATCTGAAATGTCTTGTCGGTAGGCAACTTAGACATTTCAAAGTGGATCGGGGAGACCTTGCCATTCTCACACCGATATGAGTAAGCTCGAAAGGGAAACAACCAAGGCCTGTGATATGCAAGGAGAACCATTCTGAAATAGATCATCAAAGAGAACAAACTGAAAGAGATTTTGTCATCAAGGACAAACTGTAAACACAACTAAGATTCAACACCTACAACCACCATTCCTACAAACAGACTTCCTGCAGCAACAGATATGACCCATACGTTGCTTCCATATGAACTAAAGGTACCATGTGTTAATGAAGCAACCATGATAGAATTAACTACACAAGTACAAGTGTCAGAAGGAAAATATTTAAATGTTAATAGTATATTGAATGAAGAACAACAATTGCTATTGGAAAACTTATTAAGGACCCATCAGAATGCATTTATGTGGGATTATCATGATATGAAGGGATTGGATCCTAAACTTTACACACACAGAAATTACATCAGAGATGATTGCATCCTAGTAAGACATCCACAAAGAAGAATTAACCCTGCACTAAGAGAGATTGTGAAAGAATAACTACATAAATTACTAGATGCAAGATTTATCTAACCCATTTCAGATAGTCAGTGGGTGTCTGGATCATTAGTGATTGTACCCAAGAAAGGAGGGAAATGGCAAGTTTGTGTTGATTATAGAGAACTTAATGCTGCCACCAAGAAGGACCACTTTCCCTTACCCTTCATTGATCAAGTTTTGGACACACGTGTAGGAAAGAATGTTTTTTTTTTTTAGATGGATTCAATGGCTATAACCAAAACCAAATTGCACCTACAGACCAAGAGAAGACTACATTTACCTATCCATGGGGGACCTATGCCTATTCAATGCTCCCATTTGGCTTATGCAATGCACCTACAAATTTTCAGAGGGAAATCATTAGTATATTCTCAAACATTTCTCATGATTGCATGGAAATTTATATGGGTGACTTTACCACTTATGGTGTTGACTTTAATCAAGCATTGGAAAATATAAGGAGATTCTTATAGAGATGTGAAGACCGAAACTTATCCTTAAACAGTGAAAAATGCTTCATCATGATGCAGGAAGGTGTAGTTCTTGGCCACTACATCTCCCACAAAGGAATTCAAGTAGACCCTACAAAGATTGAGGTAATCACAAATCTTCCCACACTAGCAAAACAGAAGGATGTTAGGAGATTCATGGATCATGTAGGATATTATAGGTATTTCATCAAGTATTTCAACAAGGTAGCAACACCATTGTACACTCTTCTCACTAAAGATGCTTAATTTCAATGGACTAAAGCTTGTGACAAGGCATTCTTTGACTTGAAGGAAGCCTTGACTCATGGTCCTGTACTCAAAGGACCTAATTGGGAGCTTCCTTTCCACATCCATACTGATGCATTAGATTATGCCATAGGAGCATTCTTAGGATAGAAATAAGGAAAAGTTGAAAATTCCACTTACTTTGTTAGCAAAAAATTACAAAGACCTGAATTCAATTATACTGACATAAAAAGAAATGTCGGCAGTAATCTATGCACCAAAAAAATTCAGGAAATACATAATAGGCTACCAAATCTTTGTACACACTGATCATAGAACCATTAGATATCTCATGAATAAACCTTTGATCACAGGTAGATTGACAAGATGGTTATTGTTGATGCAGGAGTTTGATATAACCATTGTGGATAAGCCAGGGAAGGCCTTGAATGTTGTTGCAAATTTTCTTTCAAGGCTAACTACATCAGAAGACAACCAGCCCATAGATGACTCGTTTCCTGATGAGCATCTATTCTCTCTCAATGTACAAACACCCTGGTATGCAGACATAGCCAATTACTTGGTCATAGGTAGAGTTCATTCTCATTTGTCTCCTCAAGAGAAAAGGGCACTCATTGAAAAATATTTTCAATATTATGAGTTGCTTCAATATAAATAGTTGTGTAGGTGCAAGTGTAGGTGTAAGTGTAGGTGCAAGTGTAGGTGTAAGTGTAGGTGGTGTTAAGGTAGGTAAGGTTGGGTAGGTAAGATGAGTATTGGTTGCTTCCTTCATCCTTCGTTCCATCCTTGGTTTCCACGTTCAAGAATTGTAATCTGACCTTTCAAAATATCTCATCCCCATATCTTACACGTCCCAAAATTTGTACTACATATTCATGATCTGACATTCCAATTAAAAGACTATGGAGAAGAGGGGCCCCTACAATTCTATGGGTGGTGGACTGCTAATCCATTGTACAGACTATCTGTACTGAGGAGGGATCCCTTTCTCTCCGTTCAGTCACTTGAGATGAATCCTGCTACCCATGTTATAGATGCAACTTATTATCCATTGTTCATGTTATTGCCACATCTCTATGCCCGACAATAGATATAACCCTCCCTAGTAAATAATTGGCAATATTTTAATGTCTATTCCAAACAATATACTACATCCCTACCCGACAATAGATATAACCTGGAATTGCAATGATTATAAAATAAAGATGCAGTATTGCAATGAGCAGAAAATAAATATCGAGGATTGTTTCCTCCCACCCATCCCTACGGGACACGAGACGTTGAATCCACCGAGAAGTGTGCATTATGGATGAAATGGAGATTCTTCCTTTCAGCGCCCCGCTAATGACGAAGGAGATTGATCGACTCATTAATTATGGGTGGAGCAACTATAGTTTCCCACCCACCCACCCCTACTATTCTAAGGGCATGAGGCCCTTTCTTTCATCCATTCCAGATGCGCGGGCAAGGGTTAGGCATGTTGAATAGAGTATGGTAGGGTGACCCATTCATTATAGTTGGAACAGCAGTGATGGAGGATAGGACACAAGCAGGTTCAGCTCCAGGCTTTCTCAGTTATTCCATCTTCTTGGTACCCACCACTTATCAATGTAGAGATTCCAGACCACCGGATTGAAGGGCACTACCTCTTTTTGTATAGGAGCCTCAGCTATAGCAGCATTGGTCGAAGGAACATTCACTTATTCACTAGTGGCCTTATCCCATCCCAGTCATTCCGCCCATCTATCTCCTCCCACCCCAAATGAATTCCATCCAATGCAAGCCCATCCCACCCACCCTCATCCCCCTCTCTACTGATGCCCACCGTCGCGATCGATGAGCACTTCCTGTTACTGGCCGAACGAATAAAATGAATACTCTTCTGCGGTTGCCCTACTATTCTAATGGGCCTTGAAGCAGACTTAACAGGTAGATTGACAAGATGGTTATTGTTGATGCATGAGTTTGATATAACCATTGTGGATAAGCCAGGGAAGGCCTTGAATGTTGTTGCAAATTTTCTTTCAAGGCTAACTACATCAGAAGACAACCAGCCCATAGATGACTCATTTCCTGATGAGCATCTATTCTCTCTCAATGTACAAACACCCTGGTATGCAAACATAGCCAATTACTTTGTCACAGGTAGAGTTCATTCTCACTTCTCTCCTCAAGAGAAAAGGGCACTCATTGAAAAATATTTTCCTTTCTCTTGGATTGTTGGATGTTTGTTTTATACTGGACCTAACCATGTCATGAGGAGATGTGTGAGAGAAGATGAGACATATGCATTTTGCATGCATGTCACAATGAACCATGTGGAGGACACTTTGCAACCAAGAGGACAACAATGAATATTTTGAACACAGGATACTACTTTCCAACAATCCACATGGATGGAGGAAGGTATACCAAAAAATGCAATAGATGTCAAAGAATGGGTAGACCAACCAAATCCAATGAGATTCCACCTTTCCCTCAAGTAGTAATCACTCCCTTTGACAAGTGGGGATTGGATTTTGTGGGACCCATTGACCCTCCATCAAATGGTAAGTCTTATATATTGGTATGCATTGATTATGTGACAAAATGGGTAGAAGTTAAGGCCATGAAGCATGCAAAAGATAACAAGGTTGCATAATTTCTTTATGAGGAAATTTTCACAAGATATGGAGTCCCAAGAGAAATAGTGACTGATCAAGGAGCACAATTCACATCAACCCTTGTTGCAACACTAGTTAATGAGTACAACATAAGGCACATGAAGTCTACTCCTTATCACCCCTAGGCTAATGGAAAAGTTGAGGTGACCAATAGAGAGATTGAAGCCATTATGACTAAAATAGTAGTTGTTCATAGAAAGGATTGGGAAAAAATATTACTAGAAGCTGGTTGGGCCTATAAGACAACCTAGAAAACAACTACATGATTCACTCCATTTGAGTTGTTGTATGGAAAGACAACTATGATGCCAGTTGAATTTGAGTATATGACTCTATGGATGACAATTGATTTGGGGATGGATATTTCTAAGGTACGAAGAGAAAGAATCATGTAGCTAAATGCTTTAGATGAGATAAGAAGAGTAGTCATGTAGCATACAGAAGTAGTGTAGAATTAGAGGATCAAGTGGTATGAAAAATTTATCAAGGACAAGAAATTACAACTCAGAGATTGGGCCCTGCTCTATGACTCAAGATACCATAACAATGTAGGAAAATTGTAGACAAGGTGGCTAGGACCATATGAAATTGCTGAGGTCTTTCCTAATGGAGTTGTTTAGCTTGCTACTATTGACCTTGTTAGGCTCAAATTACTTGTCAATGGTCTTCTCCTTAGATTATATCACAAGACAACTTCCAAAGAAGAGTTCCTGCAACAATTCACCCAACATTCAACACTTGAGCTTCTTGTAGTTGAAGGAAATGGACCTAGTGTCCCTCCTTCTAGCTAATTGAGGTACATACTTCTCATAATAAAGACTTTCACTTACGAGGAAGTCCATTTCTTCATCCATCCACCCATCCACCCATCCATCACCACCTTTCTCTCTCTTCCATCACTTCATTCCACCTCATCTCACTCCACTTCATCTTAATTAATTTCTCAATTTATTCCCACAAGGTGAGCAATACTTTCTCCATGATGTTTGCAGCAAATCTTCCACACATTCAGGTATGTGCATATTAATTTCTATCTTTAACCATATTTTAAGTGTGCTTATTTAATCATTGTATGTTAGTATAGAAGTTTACATAAAATTCCATCATTCCCTGTCACATCACACTAACTCATTTGACTGTAAAAGCTGATGAAAGATGTATAATTTGATGTATTGTTGGGTACTTGTGATATTTAATGTGTAATTTTCAATTTTTTAAAATTTTATCCCTAATGTTCATCAAAATTTTGACGAACCTGAGTTTTTGTCAAAATTTCGACGAAGATTTTTTGTCAAAATTTTGACAAACATGCAAAATCAGAAAAAATAAAATTGTGGCTGACATAAATAAAAGTGAGTTCACCTATTTATTATGACAGTGTTTTGCTATACTTGTGAATTTTCTCTACTGGTGAATTTTCTATACTTGCAACAATTTGTGGAGAACTAAGGACGATTTTCTTTGGAAAAATCAGAAAAAAATTAAGAAGATATCGTCAGGTTCAGGGTAGTCATTGTCTTTTTCCATAATTCATTTGTGAAGTCAGATTTATACTTCTAGGTTTGAAAATCATATTTTAAAGCAACATCTCATTAGATTTCATTTTTAGACTTGTGCATTTTTAGAATTTCATTTCCATATTTTATTGTGCAAGTTCAATATTCTGATTTTAGGAGTCTAACGGTTGGAAATCATAGTAAAACCAAAATTTAATAAGTTCTAGAATTAGAATTTTAAAGTGTTTTTTAGGTTCATTAACTTCAGTCTATCTTCTCTTTTGCAGGGGTGGTTGCATGCCGAATTTTTTTGGTGTAAAATATCAGAATTATTAGATTTTGCTACCTATCTATGATTAAAAATTATTGGAGTGTGAGTTTAATATTTTTTTAAGATCTAAATATTCAAGCTTGGTAAATAAAAATCATGTCAAATAATATTAATCTAGAACAAAATGAAGAGAGACTTGCTAGATTGTGGGCTAGATTGAAAAGAAAGGGTGATGAGAAATGTTATTGTCCTTGCAAAAATTGCAAGGGATTAAAGACGAGAAGACTTTTAATCACAATAGCTGAGAAACATTGTAGACAACATGGTCACGTTAAAGGGGGCATGATTATTGTCCATTGGTAAGTTGTTCTTTATATGTGTTTATATTGATTGAATTTGTAAATGTTTATATTGTTTCAACATTTTATATATATAATCAATTGATCATGATCATGGTTTATTTGTGTCTATCATTATTATAAAGGTAGGGCACCCTAGGGCACATGATATGGATTATCACGTCCCAGAGAATGTGGTTTTTGTTACCCATTTTTTACTACAGCTCAATTGGTGGAGCTGGATTAAATATTGTTATATCTTAAGGTGGAAAAAATAGTTATTTTTGCATATGCTTAAGTGTTGTTTGCACTTTATTCATCATTCATCAAGTACCAATTTTTGCATGTGTTTTGAGAAAATTGAGTTTTAGAAGTATTTCTCGAATTATTTACAAATCAAATGAATTACAAAAGTAAGTATACAAATGATAAAGAATTTTTTCTTTCATTTATTTCATGAAGATAATTCACATTACATGTGTTCATTTGATTGCAAGAATGGGTATGTGTAGGATCATCATGGAAAAAATAGGCCTTTAAGTGGCAAAAAAATTAGAAAAATCAGAGTTAGGAAACTTGACGTAAAAATTTGAATAAGTTATCTATATTATTTCAAAAATATGTAAGAATATAATTTGTAGCAAATTGAATGTAGTTTCTAAACTACTAGGTTTGTTTTAAAAAAAAAATCTATTTGGTGAAAATTTGAAATTTCAATGTAGTGCTACTTAAATTTCAGATAAACAATAAGAAGTAGGTGTCCTCAACCACCCTAACCACAATAAAATGATATATTTTTTCTATAAGATTTTAGATATAAGTAGAGACTCATGCCCTGATGTGATGCATATTTTTTGGTAATTTTTTTCCAAGTAAATAATTAGTTATGAATTTTTAATTCAAATTTTTAAAATATAAAACTCAGATGTTTGACCACCTTAACTTGGTCAAAACTTCATGAAATTCAATTTTTCTTTTTTAATTCTATAGTATGCGAAGCATAGAATGTGACGCATGTTTTGGATTCAAAAATGTGATATTGTTTGAAAGCTATAGATTTTTTTCAGTTAGCCTATCAATCAGGACTTTAGTCATAATTTGAATAGAAAATTAATAGTAATTACTTATTAAATTCAAAGTAAAACATAATTTATATCAGTGGAAAGCTGAGAATATCCTTTAAAAATAATTTTCATTTCATCAATTTTGGGTAAAAAAATAGTCGTCAGCCACATACCCATCATATTGCCACTTTTTGGCCCATCATGATCCTGCACATACCAGAATACAAATGATGGTATAGCTTTGCATTTCAATTCATTTCTTTCAGAATGGAAATGAAAGAAGAAACTTAAATATCCACACAAGTCGTGGTCTTAGCTAATTCCATTCATTTCCAAAAGTAAATTCTACAGTTGAAGGTAAAAGAAACAAGAAAGCAGATAGCAAAAGACATATCCATCATTGCCTGATTCTTCATCTTTGGTTGAGATGTTGTTGCTTGCTCTATCCTACTTCCACTCCTAAGTGTGCCTACAAGAGATTGAGAGGGGTGTCAATTAAGAGCTATAGATATGAGTTATACTACAAGCTCTACCAATAGACATATAATTCACTCTTCGAAATGCATGGAATCAACTAAAGGAAGGAACAAAAACATGAACTGAAAAGAGAAACCATCATCATCATACATCATTTTTATGCTCACATTGTTTATTTCCTTGTGCAGGTATAGGAAAAGTCATGTAGCTGATTATCTTTTGAAGACCAATCATGTGGGAAAAAATGGGCTCCCACAAGTGTAGTGCTTGACATGCTACCCCTTATACATTATAGATGGGGTTGAGTGAAGGAATACAATTATCATGCTCATCTAAGCTATTGAACTGAAGGAGTAATCAAATTTATCATGCATTCAAAATAGTCAAATCAAAGTATGAGATGAAAATTACAGATGGACAATAAACTTGATGAACTTGTTTCAGTTGAAAATGATCATGTTTATTCTAGAAAGATTTGATATCGCAACCATAATATTGTTTTGTTGCTTTAAGTCTATTCACATTAAATGTTGTTTCATATTTTTTCTGTTTTGGAGCAACAATATTCTATCTCATAAACAATGATACTAAACACACATACATAATGCCTCAACAAAGAGCACTATTTCACATTTTCATTTTTAGAAGAGAAAAGGTGCATAAAACAATTTTTACATAATGGAGCATAAAAATGCATGAACAGTGCCAGGTAGACGATGTTAACCCACCAAGAATGAAATGACAGTCTAGAATGAAGAGAGATTCAGATTCCCATTAGAATAGAAGATGAAAAGCATCAGTGCAGTGACTAGTATGCAGATGATATAATGAAGACAATCATTTTCATTTTGGCTGAGAATGAAGGGAAACAGTTCAAGAGTTCACTATTTTTGAGCATCATACAATGTGTTATTTAGTATGCCAGTGCTAGGGATTTTAGCCCCGTGAAAAAATGGTGGCAGTCAATACCCTTGAGCTAGGGTTTTAGTCAAAGCAGATACAGTAAATTGAAAGTGCAAGTGTAGCTATAGCCATGAAGACTTAAGTCTAGGTTTAATACACAAAAATTAAGAGCAATTGTTATCAACTTAAAATGCTCAAAGCAATCAAAGGTCTTCTTTGTCCCAAGATACTCATAATTCACAAGTACAATGCTAATGCAAAATAATAGAGAGATTTTCTTGCATTTTCCAAAATGCCATAAACATTTTTTTAAAACAAAATACAGATAGTACAATTTCCAGCTTACTCACTTGGGGGTTTTCAACAAAAACAGAAGAAATGCATTTTCTTCAGAACATCATTTATCCATGGAAGGGTTTTGACATAAGCTACAAAAGAAAGTGGGATATTGTCATGGGTTGAGCTCCAAACCAGAAAAACATGGTTTTCTTTCATTTTCCCAAATACCCATATAGGGGTTTGTTTTGAAAAATCATATTTCTTCATATTACGGTGGGCCATATTGGTTTTAACGAAAAATCATAGTATAAATACAGATTTATTCAAAATGTAGAATAACCATATTGAGGTTGTTTATCAAAGTGAAATTTTCACAATTTCCAGCTTACCCACATGGGGTTTTCAACAGAAAGACAAAATGAATGGTTTCTTCAGAATTAACAAATGCCCATATGGGGGTTTTGTTCCAGATACAAAGAATACACAATATGCTCTCTTGGGTTCAACCCAAAAATGACAAGAACCCATTTTGCTACATGAACATGGTGCGGCCAGAGAGAGTGATTTACAACCTCAAAATTTCATTTGGAGACAGAAGATTTCTTTTGGGTCTATCGTCTAAACCCCAAGATCTAAAGAAAGACAATAAATTATACAAAGCTTTTGTACAAATTGTATTGAAAGCATATAAGCATGGCACAACCTGGGTATGGCCATAAGATTCATTTAAAAAATTAACCTTTTACAGAAACACAAAAATTTGACAATCTTTTGTTTAGAAAGATACCAACAAAAGTATAAAAGAGAACAATAGCTTACCATGTGCAAGCCGTAATGGAGCTCTCAAACACACAACCGAGCCTCGCAGGAGCTTTCCAACATAGAGGTCAAGTTCTCCCAATGATGATAGAGTTGAGCAAAAACAAAAGTAAACACATAGAAACACAAATATACATTAGAAAGTGTTCCCATGCTGCGGCCTCAAGGCCAGAAAAATGGCTCAGAAACAAAGAAAAGAAGCTGGAAAGAGCTTAAAAATGGCTTACCATCTGGAGGACATGGAGATTTGACAGAGATAATAATGATGAAGCTTGAATTTCTTCAAAAAAATTAAAACCCTGGCTTATACATGGTAGTGGCTCAGAGCAATTTCTCTCCAAGTCTTCACTCTCAAAAGTGTGAAATGATAGGGCATTCTTTGAGTTTTTTTCATTAGGGTTTTCTCAACCCTAATTTGACTTAGGGGTATATATTTTAGTGGTTAAAATTTGATGGATACCTTAGGTCGAATTTTGTGGGGAGTTTTTCATATTTTATTTTGCCTAAGTCTTCAAGTCGCCACTGAAGTATCTTATGGCCTTAGACTTTAGGGTTTTGTCACTTTTGCTTTAGTCAAAATGGGAAATGGAAATTTTAATTGATTTTGAGGGAAAATCAATTAAGATATGATTGATAAATATTTATGCTTTAGGGTAAAGCACTTATGACTTAGGTTTTTCATTTGTTGAATTGATTTTATATAAATCAATCATCTTTATATTTTTAATTGATTTTATAAAAATCAATTATGATGGGAGGATATTGATTATATTTTATGATTTTTTTTAAGAAAATCAAGCATTGTAATTAGAGAAATAAGGTTGTGTTTTTGCAAAATATTTTCAAAAAATATTTAATTGCAAAAAATAGGTCAAATTGAGGTAAAATAAGATCTGCAAGCTATGTAATGCAAGGATAAAACAAGTTGTTTTATTCCTTTGCTATTTTAAGTAGATTGATTTTTATTTCTTCCTTGGTTAGATTCAAGATTCCTGTTGGAGAGATAAGGTTTTTTTCTTGCTTTAAAAATAGATTTGGCCTATTTTGAGAGGATTTTTAGTGTGTATTTGCAAAAAGTGTGTTTTTTCTGCTTTTGTGCAGACTTTTTAGGTAGTTTTTGATACCTTTCCTTGAGCTTTCTTCTTGAGCTCAAATTAGGGTTTTGGAGTTATATCTTGTGGAAAACTTAGTTTTTTTCCAGTCCAGATTATTGTTTCTTGCTTTGATACACTTCCTAAGAGCTTGTAAACTTTTTGTACTCAGTTTAGAAAAATACAATCTTTCAGTTTCAATAAAGCAGCAAAGTTCTTCCCATTTTTCTGGTCTTAGTTTTGTGACGGAATCTGATGTCTTTGTGTTTTCAAATTTGAATCCTTATATGTCTTGCTATTGTGAATTTTTTTTCAAAATTACGTGCTTTCAGGTTGCATGTTGTATTTAATTCTTTGAAATCTTCATGCAAATCACTGATGAAAAGATGTGCTAATGAGATTGTGAGGGCTATTGTGATAGAGAAACTATTGTGAGTGATAAAGTCTAAATTTTCATAAGTATATTGAATCATTTGTTAGTCATAGGTTTTAATTTCAGTTATTCTCTATCTCTTTCCTTCGAAAATCATTTAGAAGAGGATTATCATTTAGAGAACCAGCTCACTCTAGAGATTCTCTTTTCATATAGATCACCCACATCTGAAAAGAGTTTTCATGTTTCAACAGATATTTTGATTTTTGCAAATATGACTAAGGGTGCATATCTGATTGAAAATAGTTTTTGGCACACCCAGTGGGACTTTGAAAACCAATTTCAGAGAAGTTTTAACATTATAAATTTGTTGTTTGGTGTATGCAGCAAGTTATTTAGCCTTTTGGAGGTTCATTTCAATATACCCGGTGACTTTGATTCTGATTTTGCATACAGATTTAGTGTAGCTTGCGGATTGAGAAAAGTACAAACCAGATCAAGTGTTGCACATTTTGAATACCAACACTTGTCCCCACCATGAAGAAGAAGTAGAACAACAAAGATGTTGTTTGAAACACCTGCGACATCAAAATCAACACCTCCTATTTTCAGCTCTTTAGTTTTATCACTAGGAATCCCAGTTCCAATATCACAAGTACTACCAATGGCAGGGCCAAGACAACACATGTTTGCACCTTTTAATGGAGGCAGTCCATTAGATATTGCTCAACATGATGACAGCCTAGTTGTAACCCTTAGAAGCCTATCGTACTTCACTAGGGAGGATCACACAACACTGGTTGAGCATATTCGTGATGTGGCTACCCTATACTCAGTTCACAACATCACATAAGAGAACGTCACGTTAAGACTCTTGGCTGCATCACTCAAGGGGAAAGCATTGTAATGGCTTAGAGGCCTCGTAGCCAACTCAATTGTGACATGGGATGCATTAGGTAATGGCTTGTATCAATATTTTGTTGATAAATCTAATAATATGTCCCTATTAGAGCAATTAAGCACCATTCAGAGGGCACCACATGAGCACTTGGCTGATTTCAACTACCGATTTTAGAGAACCTGGGACTTAATTCCTACAATGGTAAAGCCTTTACCAACTCATGCTTTTCTGTTTTACTTAAAATCCTTAAATAGTAATATTTTGGTCATGACCCAATCTATGGGTGGGCATACACCCCCTAACGCTTATGACATCACCATTAGAGCTGAGAATTGTCTCATCCAAGCTTGAGACATAGCCCCTAGGCCTTCTATGCCTTTGTTCCCTAAAATAAAGCCACCTACCCCTATTGCTTTACCTCCTTTAGTTGTTGTCCCGCCTATTCTAGCAATAGGTTATCATAGTGTAGCCCAAGAGATTGTTACTCCAACCCAAAGCCAAGAGCTTTAGGATATTAAAAGCTTCAGAAATGACCTCGTGAATATAAAAAAAAGAAAGTTGGCCAAGAACATAAGCCTTATCAAGCAACTTCTCAGCAGAACCAGCCTAATAGGCTTGCTTTTCAAAATGATTATTAGGGACAAAAAAGGAGTTTTAACCCAAGACCATTTTAGCCATACAACCCAAACACAACTAGTTCATCAAAGGAACTCATGCCTCAAAATAATATTGCCCAAGATTGCGATTTGTGTTATCTGTGCAATCAGCCCCATAACAATTAGTGTGTGCTAATGGTATGAGAAATTAGGCCTTAATGGTCCAAAAAAGCTATGCTACTTCAGAAAATATTGCAGATCAGAATCAAGAACAACAAGATAATGTGGAAGTTTCCTTTCCGAACTAGCAGAGTTCTGAGTTTTGTGGCATGAACAACTGAGATCAACAAAATTCTCCTATTTCGGCCAATACCATATAGAAAAAGAGAGCTATGGATATGGGGAAGCAAGCTAGAAATTCATAGCAGTAGCCTACAAAGGATAAGAAACCCATTTCTCCATCAAATGTCAACATTGCAACATAGCCTAAAGTGTAGATTATGTAAAGAGGCCAAGAAATACTTGGCAAGGAGCAGTCAAAGACGCATTTGTAGCCTTTGCAAAGGAAAAATGACGTTGTTACAAATAATCAGTAGAAGGTAAATCTCACTTCTTTCAATATTGTTGAACACCTCAGAAAATCTACTATTAGTATGTCTATATTAGATGCTTTGCACATCCCAGGTCAGAAAAGTTTGTTACAAAATGCTTTAGCTGAGTTATCTATTTCTGATGATACTAATCAAGGAGTTGCTAAAGTTATGCTTGCAAACGATATGGAGGTTAAGAATGGCCAGAAGAATAAAGAGGTAAAGCCTCCCCCATTTTACTTAAGTCTAATTATTGGTGATAAGATTGTTCATAACTGTATGGTTGATTCTGGTGCTAGCAGGTCAGTCATGCCTAAGAGTTTAGTCGATAAGTTAGGTCTTGTTTACGAGCCTAACCCCCAGAAAGGCATAGTTCAATTAGATGGGTCTATTGTTAAAACTACTAGTATACTCAAGAACTTGGCACTTACCTTGCATGCATCCCCAAGCTTTGCTATTCACTAGGATATACATGTTATCGATTTTCCACCGCACTTTGTCATTTGCCTCTCTAGGGATTTTACAGCCAAGTTGGGTGGGCTTTTGTCCTCTGATTGGTCTCATTTATTTTTTAGGACAAGTTATGATACAAAAGTGACTAGAATGTCTGAGCCTCTAGCCAAAAACCATATTGAACCTTATTCCCTAAATCCTATAAACGCTAACCTCCACACCACCCCTATACTAGAGGAACAAACCATGACCTCAAACTGTAGCACCCCTATAGAAAATATAAATCTAGATGGATGGGAAGCCAAAGATCATGAGCTTGATCCTTTTCAACACATAGATGAGATAGGATTAGGAGTCTATATGATTTGTGAACCTGATTTTGACATGCCTAATCTTTGCAAAGAGGAGGAATAATCTACAGAAATAGAAGATAAGCTTTGGAAGCTTTACTTCGATGGTTCGAGAAATAGTATAGGTGTTGGAGGTGGAGCTATGCTGATTTCACTAGAAGGTGATAAATATTTTTCAGCTTGCAGATTTACTTTCAGTTATTCAAACAATACAACTAAATACGAAGCATTGGTGCATGGCCTAGAATGGGCTCGAAAGAGAGGTATCAAATGCTTACAAGTTTATGGTGATTCAGAGCTAATAGTAAATCAGGTCAAAAATCTAAATGCTACAAAAAATGACTTCCTTAAGAAATATAAGCATCGTGTATGGGATTTAATGGAGGATTTTGATGCTTTTAATATTGTTTCAGTTCCTAAAAATGAAAATAAGCATGTTGATAGGCTCGCTGCCATAGGAGCCCAATTTGACATTCCAAACGAAATTCACAAAGTAGAGGCACGTCAATATGTAAAAATAGTGGTCAGACCTTCCATGCTTGACAATAATGTGAGTTGGTAGGTTTATGACAGCGATGAGCAAATTGTAAATTTTTTAATTGCTGAAGTTGAGTTTGTCGATGGAAACTAGTAAAAGTGGCAACAGTAGTATGATAACCAAATTGTGCAGTTGAAGACCAACAAGTTTCCAAAAGGTTTGGTGACCTTGGAATCTGTTTTCAACTTAGATGACCAAGTGCGGAATGACAAGTGCAGCTTGAATGTTAAAGAAGAACACTATGAAGCGATTGAAATCTTCAAAAGCAAGCTTCTCAAGCTAGGAAAGGTATGTAATAAAGAGGAACAACAAGTATTTATTCTGTTATGCCAGAAATTTAGTGATGTTTTTGCTTTGGAGTACAAGGATTTGAAAGGTTTTGACCCATAACTATCCTAGCATACTATCAAATTAGAACCTGATGCAAAACTAGTAAGGAAAAAACAAAGACCTCTTAATCCCAAATTAGAACACCTTATGAAAGCTGAGTTGAATAAGTTAATTGAGAGTGGTATTATTTTTCCCATCAAACATACTTCTTGGGTGTCAAATTTAATTCCAGTTAGGAAGAAAAGTGGGGAAATCAGATTGTGTGTCAATTTCCAAGATTTAAATAAAGTGTCACTAAAAGACCACTACCCACTCCCTTCCATGGAGAAAATTTTGTAGGTAGTTTTTGGTTCTGACAGATTTTCTTTGTTAGATGGTTACTCAGGTTACAACCATATTCTTGTAAAACAAGAGGATTAGTTGAAAACAAAATTCACGACTAAGTGGGGCACAATGGCCTACAAAAAGATGCATTTTGGCTTATCCAATGCTAGAGAAACTTTTCAGCGAGTGATGGACATGGCCTTTCATGGCCTTATGAACAAGTTTGTTTTGGTATATTTAGATGACATTACTTTTTTTTCCAAAAATTCTAATGAGCATCTTGATCATTTAGAATAGATTTTTCAGAGATGCAGAGAGTTCGAAGTGTCTCTCCTCTCTAAGAAGTGTATATTTTTTGTACACAAAGGTAAACTCCTTGGACATATTGTTTCAAAGCAAGGTATTTCTAGACTCTGAAAGAGTCTCTGCAATTTTGGAATTACCTTTACCAACTCACAAGAAAGGCTTGCAAAGCTTTCTTGGAAGAATAAATTTTGTGAGGAGGTTCATACCGAATATTGCAGCTTTGTTGCAACCTCTCACTTCTATGCTTAAAATCAATATGCCTTTCTGCTGGACCAAAAAGGGTAAGAGAAGTTTTGAGCATATTAAGGAAGCCCTTGTAGCTGCCCCTACCCTCATTAATCCAAGGTATGATAGAGATTTCATTCTTTATGCATTTGGAGGAGTTGATACTATTTCTGATATGCTTTCTCAACAAAACGATGAAGGTTTGGAGCAACCTGTGGCATTTTTCAGCCAGGTATTACATGATTATGAGGTGAAGTATTCTTTTGTTGAGAAGCATGTTTTTTCTGTTGTAAGAAGCCTAAAAAAGTTCAGGCATATGCTATCAAATAGAAAAACTCACTTATTAGTTTCTCACTCAACTATCAAGGATTTCTTACTTAACAAAGATATTAATGATAAGCCAGTGCTAGTTGGATAACCAAGGTAATGGAATTTGATGTTGATATTAAGGTAACTAAGCTTGCTAGAGGCAAGGGTTTGTGTGAATAGATTGTTGGAAATGAAGACAACAGTTTAAAAGAAGCTAAAAATGTTGACATAGTGCTAAACAATGATGATGCAGTTGTTGTTCCAGTTTCTTTTGCTACTTGGTTGTAGCAAATGATGCACTATTTACAAATTGGTGAGTGCCCCAAAGGCTTAGATAGATAAAAATGAAGATATTATAGATTGTAGGCTATTCCTTTTATAGTTATTGATGTCATTTCGTATAGGAGAGACTTTCAAGGTGTTTTATTAAGGTGCATTCAGCCTGATCAAGTTGATAAGCTTTTAGCAGAATTTCATGATGGGCCTTTAGGAGGCCATTTTGCTGCAAGAACAATAGTCCTTAAAATTATGTGAGCTGGTTATTACCTGCTAGATTTGTTTAAAGATGATATTGCTTGGGTTAGAAGATGTGAAGAAAGTGCTTTATTTTCTAGAAAGTAGAGGCTTGCAACTCTGCCTCTGCATTCGATTCAAGTGGAGCAGCCCTTTGCTAAGTGGGACTTAGAATTTATTGGACCTATCAATCCACCTTCAAGTGTGGGTCATAAGTGGATACTTACTGCCACAGATTATTTTACCAAATGGACTGAGGCGGTTGCTTTAAAAGAAGCAAATGAGACCTTTGTACTTAATTTTTATTAGGACTTAGTGTCAAGATTTGGTATTCCAGATTCGATAATTTCTGACAATGGTTTGGATTTTATCGGTTTAAGGATTTCTAATTGGTCAGTCAGGAATAACATTTATTTGAACACATCTTCTAATTATTATCCATAGGGCAATGGTCAGGAATAATCTACAAATAAGAATCTAATTCAGATAATCAAGAAGACAGTTGAGGACAATCAATGGACATGGCATGAAAAGCTGAAGTTAGCTCTTTGGGCTAACAGGGCGACTCCTAAAAGGGCCACTGGTTGTTCTCCTTATCTACTTGCTTATGGAAAAGAAGCTAAGTTTTTGGTTTCTATTGAGTTTCCTTCTTTGAGTTTCATTAAAGAGCTGGAATTGTTGAATGAGCAGCCTCTTGAAGTGAGATTTGCATAGTTGGTAGAGCTTGAGGAAACTAGAAGGGAAGCATTAAGACAACTTGAGATACATCAAGCTCAGATGAAGAGCTCTTTTTATAAAAGGGCAAGACCATGCGAATTCATTATTGGTGATTTGGTCTTCAAGTGGAATGACTATAAGAGAATACCTAGACAACATTCCAAATTTGATGCAATTTGGGATAAGCCTTATGTGATCACAGAGTGCAAGGAGCACAACGCTTTCCAACTTTCTAAGTTGACTAGAGAGGTGTTGTCTATCCCAATTAATGGGATCCACCTCAAGCATTGCACATAAGTAGAGTTTGTTGCAAATAAGTGCATTACACACATTTATTTTCAGTAGTTTTCTTTCCCCTAAGTGTTGTTGCGCATGTTCTATTGGCCATTAGGGCCTGTTAGTTTGCTTTCTGCATTTTTTTGTTTTGTTTTGATGTTGTTTGGAGTGTTGTAGTTCAAGTTCTAAGTTTCATGAAGGGGCAGATTTGACTCTACACCCAATGGAGTTTTCAAAGGAATCTTAGCTGGCAAGCATTCAACGAAAATCGCCAAAATGTTACCAATTTTTTGCTATAGCTCAACTGGTGGAGCTAGAATTAATATTGTTATATCTTAAGGTGGAAAAAACAATTATTTCTACATATGCTTAACTGATGTTTGCACTTTATTCATCATTCATCAAGTACCAGTTTTTGCATGTGTTTTGAGAAAACCGAGTTTCAAAAGTATTGCTCGAATTATTTACAAATAAAATGAAGTACAAAATTGAGTATACAAATGATAAAGCATTTTTTATTTCATTTATTTCATTAAGATCATTCACATTACATGTGTTCATTTGATTGCAAGACTAAAAATGATGGTACAACTTTGCATTTCAATGCATTTCTTTCAAAATGGAAATGAAAGAAGAAATTTAAATATCCACACAAGTCGTGGTCTTACCTAATTCCATTCATTGCAGAAAGTAAATTATACAGCTGAAGGTAAAAGAAACAAGAAAGCAGATAGCAAAAGACATATCCATCATTGCGTGATTCTTCATCTTCGGTTGAGAGATTGTTGCTTGCTCCATCCTACTTCCACTCCTGAGTGTTCCTACAAGAGATTGAGAGGGGTGTCAATTAAGAGCTCCAAATATGAGTTATACTACAAGCTCTACCAACAGACATATAATTTACTCTTCGAAATGCATGGAATCAACTAAAGGAAGGAACAAAAACATGAACTAAAAAGAGAAAACATCATCATCATACATCATTTTTATGCTCACATTGTTTGTTTCCTTGTGAAAGTATAGGAAAAGTCATGTAGCTGATTATCTTTTGAAGACCAAGCATGTGGGAAAAAATGAGCTCCCACAAGGGTAGAGCTCGGCATGCTCCCCCTTATACATTACAAATGGGGTTGAGTGAAGGAATACAATTATCATACTCATCTAAGCTATTCAACTAAAGGAGTAATCAAATTTATCATGCATTCATAACAGTCAAATCAAAGCATGAGATGAAAATTACAGATGGACAATAAACTTGATGAGCTTGTTTAAGCTGAAAACGATCATGTTTAATTTGGAAAGATTTGATATCACTGCCATAATATTGTTTTGTTGCTTTAAGTCTGTTCACATTAAAAGTTGTTTCATATTATTTATGTTTTGGAGCAGCAGTGTTCTATCTCATAAACAATGATACTGAACATGTATACATAATGCCTCAACAAAGAGCATTATTTCAAATTTTCATTTTTAGAAGAGATCAGGTGCATAAAACAGTTTTTACATAATGGAGCATAAAAATGCATGAAGACTACCAGGTAGATGATGTTAACCCACCAAGAATGAAACAACAGTCTAGAATGAAGAGAGCTTTAGATTCCCATTAGAATAGAAGATGACAAGCATCAATGCAGTGACCAGTATGCAGATGATACAACGAAGATAACCAGTTTCATTTTGGCTAAGAATGAAGGGAAACAGTGCAAGAGTTCACTATTTTTGAGCATTAGTACAGTGTTTTATTCAGTATGCCAGTGCTAGGGATTTTAGCCCTATGAACAAATGGTCACAGTCAATACCCTCGAGCTAGGGTTTCAGTCAAAGGAGATATAGTAAATTGAAAGTGCAAGTGTAGCTATAGCCATGAAGACTTAAGCCTAGGTTTAATACACAAAAATTAAGAGCAATTGTTATCAACTTAAAATGCTCGAAACAATCAAAGGTGTCGTTTGTCTCTTGAGATACTCATAATTCACAAGTACAATGCTATTTCAAAATAACAAAGAGATTTTCTTTCGTTTTCTAGAATTCCATGAAAGTTTTTTTGAAACAAAATGCAGATAGTACAATTTCCAGATTACTCACTTGGGGGTTTTCAACAAAAATAGAAGAAATGCATTTTCTTTAGAACATCATTTACCCATGTAAGGGTTTTGATAGAAGCTACAAAAGAAAGTGATATATCATCATGGGTCGAGCTCCAAACTAGAAAAACATGGTTTTCTTTTATTTTGCCAAATACCCATATAGGGTTTGTTTTGAAAACTCATATTTCTTCATATTACAGTGGGCCATATTGGTTTTAATGGAAAATCATAGTATAAATACAAATTTATTTGAAATGCAAAATAAGCATATTGAGGTTGTTTATCAAAGTGAAATTTTCACAATTTCTAGCTTACCCACATGGGGTTTTCAACAGAAAGACAATTTAATGAATGCTTTCTTCATAATTAACAAATGCCCATATGGGGGTTTTGTTCCAGATACAAAGAATACAAAATATGCTCTCTTGGGTTGAGCCCAAAAATGACAAGAACCCATTTTGATGCATAAACATGGCGTGGCTAGAGAGAGGGATTTACAACCTCAAAATTTCATTTGGAGACAAAAGATTTATTTTGGGTCTATCGTCTAAACCTCGAGATCTGAAGAAAGATGGTGAAAATTATATAAAGCTTTTGTACAAATTGTATTGAAAGCATATAAGCATGGTGCGGCCTGGGTATGGCCATAAGATTCATTCAAAAAATTGACCTTTTACATAAACACAAAAAATTTATAAGCTTTTGTTTAGAAAGATACCAACATAAGTAAAAAAGAGAACAATAGCTTACCATGCAAGCCGTAATGGAGCTCTCAAACACACAGCCAAGCCTCATAGGAGCTTTCCAACACAGAGGTCAAGGAAAAACAAAAGTAAACACACAAAAACACAAATATACATCAGAAAGTGTGCCCATGCCGTGGCCTCAAAGCCAAAAATTCTTTGAGTTTTGTTCATTAGGGTTTTCTCAACCCTAATTCAACTTAGGGGTATAGATTTTAGTGGTTAAAATTTGATGGATACCTTAGGTCAAATTTGTGGGGAGTTTTTCATATTTTATTTTGCCTAAGTCTTCAAGTCGCCATTGAAATATCTTATGGCCTTAGACTTTAGGGTTTTGTCACTTTTGCTTTAGTCGAAATGGGAAATGGTAATTTCCTTAGGTTTATTTTAATTGATTTTGAGAGAAAATAAATTAAGATATGAATGATAAATATTTATGGCTTAGGGTAAAGCACTTATGTCTTAGGTTTTTCATTTGTTTAATTGATTTTATAGAAATCAATCATCTTTATATTTTTAACTAGTTTTATAGAAATCAATCATCTTTATATTTTTAATTGATTTTATAGAAATCAATTATGATGGGAGGACAAAAAATCTTTAATTGCAAAAATAGGTCAAATTGAGGTAAACTAGGATCTGCAAGCTATGTAAAGCAAGGATAAAACAAGTTATTTTATTCCTTTCTATTTTAAGCAAATTGATGTTGTTTTCTTCCTTGGTCGGGTTTGAGATTCTTGTTGGAGAGATAAGGTGTTTTTTTTGCTTTAAAAGCATATTTGGCTTATTTTGAGAGGCTTTTCAGTATGTATTTGCAAAAAGTGTATTTTTTCTGCTTTTGTGTAGACTTTTGAGGCAGTTTTTGATACCTTTCCTTGAGCTTTTTCTTGAGCTCGGATTAGGGTTTTGGAGTTATATCTTGTGAAAAACTTATTTTTTTTCTAGTCCAGATTATTGTTTCTTACTGGGTATGTGCAAGATCATCATGGAAAAAATAGGCCCTTAAGTGGCAAAAAATTTAGAAAAATCAGAGTTAGGCAGCTTGACATAAAAATTTGAATAAGTTATCTATATTATTTCAAAAATATGTAAGAATAAAATTTGTAGAAAATTAAATGTAGTTTCTAAACTATTAGGTTTATTTAAAAATAAATAAAAATCTATTTGGTGAAAATTTGAAATTTCAATGCAGTAGTACTTAAATTTCAGGGAAAAAATAAGAAGTAGGTGTTTATCTGATCACCCTAACCATAATAAAATGATAATATTTTTTAATAAGATTTTAGATATAAGTAGAGGACTCATGTCCCAATGTGATGCATCATTTTTTGTAATTTTTTTCCAAGTAAATAATTAATTATGATTTTTTTATTACATCATTTTAAAAATAAACAAACTTGTATGTCTAACCACCTTAACTTGGTCAAAACTTCATGAAATTCATTTTTTTGTATTCCTATAGTATGCAAAGCATAGAATGTGGTGCATGTTTCGTATTTAAAAAATGTGATACCATTTGAAAGCTATAAATGTTTTTCAATCAGCCTACCAATTAGGACTTTAGTTGTAATTGAAATAGAAAATAAATAATAATTATTTAATAAATTTAAACTAAAGCATTATTTATATTAGTGGAAAGCTAAGAATCTCCTTTAAAAACCCTTTTCATTTCATCAATTTTGGGTAAAAAAAAGTTTTCAGCCACATACCCTACACAAACCCATCATATCACCACTTTTTGGCCCATCATGATCCTACACATACCCTGCTTTGATACACTTCCTAAGAGCTTGTAAAAATCTTGTACTCAATTTAGAAAGATACACTCTTTCAGTTTCAATAAAGCAGCAGAGTTCTTCCCATTTTTGTAGTCTCAATTTTGTGATGCCAATCTGATGTCTTTGTGTTTTCAAATTTGAATGCTTATGTGTCTTGTTGTTGTGAATCTTTGTTCAAAATTACATGCTTTTAGGTTGCATGTTGTATTTAGTTCTTTTAAATCTTCATGCAAATCACTGATGAAAACATGTGCTAATGAGATTGTGAGGGCTATTGTGATAGAGAAACTATTGTGTGTGATAAAGTCTGAATTTTATAAGTCTAGTGAATCATTTGTTAGTCATAGATTTTAATTTCAATTATTCTCTATCTATTTCCTTCGAAAATCATTTAGAATAGGATTATCATTCAGAGAACCAACTCACTCTGGAGATTCTCTTTTCATATAGATCACCTACATCTAAAAAAAGTTTCCATGTTTCAATAGATATTTTGATTTTTGCAAATCTGACTAAGGGTGCATATCTGATTGACAACAGTTTTGCAAGTGGAGGAACATGGAGCTATGAATATCGAATATGAAGTTAATGATCCTATGGAAGAAGATGATCATGCACCAGAAAACAAAGTTGAAGATGATGGTACAAATACATTGATCCATGACACATTTAGTGGCACAGCTGATCATGATGATCAAGATGACTTTGATGATGTTCATGATTTACCTGTACTTGAGAAGGCATACGAGCCCCTTTATGAAGGATCCCAAACAACTCTTCTCTTTGTTGTATTGTTGTTGGTGAAATTGAAGGTTATGAATGGTTTATCCAACATAGAAATCTCACGGATGTTAAAGTATGTCATATATGTCATATATTTTCATCTACTTTAATTATTCTTAGTTCATCACTAGTAAATAAAGGATGAAATACGTACCATTAATATTCCTTATATTAACAAATTATTTTTTGTTGTCGATTGATTGGTGAATTTTTGTTACCACCATCAAATATTTTACCTCGCTCATACCGAGATTTATCTACCATTATGAAAGATATTGGAATGGAGTATCAAGCAATAGATGTATGTCCCAATGATCATATTATATATCATAAACAACATGAATTTGCAACAAAATGCCCGAAATGTCATATCAATAAATATCAAATAGATCAACTAACAAAAAAAGGTGTCTTGCAAGGTTCTTCGTTATATTCCCATTATTCCACGCATGCAACAATTATTTAGGTGTGGAAGCTTAGTGCAATTTATAGACTACCATGCATAGAATAGAAGTGGAGATGGCATTCTTCTAATTCCTGTGGATGGTTCTGCATTTAGGGACATGGAGGAAAAATGGCCACAATTTAAAGAAATTTTTTTAATCTCAGGCTTTCATTGGTAGTGAACGGTGTCTATCCATTTAGAGAGTTGAGATCTATTACTTGATGTGACCTATTTTTGTTATCAACAATAACACTCCTCCATGGATGTCAATAAAGAGGGAGCACATAATGTTGGAAACTATTGTTCCAGGTATTTGTTTACATCAATTTTCTTTAACATAGTAGCATCTCATTTGTCTTATTTGTTGCATAATGACTTATGTTTTTTCATTTAATAGTCATGTACATTAATTTATATATATTGCAGTAAAATGGTTATAATAATTATGTAATGTTTATGTTCATTCAACTAGGCAAGTGCCAAGTTAAAGATATAAATGTATATATCAAGCCTCTTATCGACAAGTTACTAAAGTTATGGAATGGCGTCACTATATATGACATCTCTAGACCAATAGGACAAAGATAATTTCCATTCCATGTAATGCTTGTATGGACAATTCATGATGCCCCGGAGCTAACACATTTTTGTGGTATGTTATAAGGTTCGACTGCACTTTAATGATATTTAATTTTATGAAGTAGATATCATTCATATTTTTTAAATAATCATTTCATTATATATAATTATAAAAATTGACATATTTAATCCAATTAAATATAATCTTGTAGGTCTTCAAACAAAGGGAAATTTTGCATCTCCAATTTGTGGTCCAAAGATGAAATCTTGTCGTTCAACAAGTTTAGGAAAGTAGGTGTTTGATGAGTATAGGAACTTCCTCCACAAAAATCGTAAGTATCAAACTACTGAAAAACATATTTTCAATGGGAAAGAAGAGACTACATCAAAACCACGAAGAATGACACCTCGCCTATGGAGGTTGGAATATAATAGAATTAATAATCAAGGTTATACATCAGATCAAATTGTTTATCCATCATAAATGATATATTTGGAATTTATATTTTTATATTGTGTTTTGTTTACTCATGCTATAATTAACAATGATTTTCATTGTTAATTTGTTTAACTTATATGCCTCATTAAGGTCGTCAAGGCATTAAATGGTTGGCTTCCACAAGGACTAAAAAGTTATCCTAGAAAATTTAGTAGGTTGCCCTACTATGAGCAGCTACAAATTGCGCATTTGATTGATACAATGCATATCAGAAAGAATATAATAGAAACGTTATGGAAAATGTTGGATGGAAGGCATGACAAAGAATTTTTTTTCAAAATTTGTATTGAAATTCAGGAAGCCAATCATGCAATGAAAAATGTCATTCAATTAAATAGCGATGTAGACCAAATTAATATAAGTGCCCTTCCTTGGTTATTAACGGAGCAGCAAAGCAATGCTATAAAAGAAGTCATATGAAAAATTTGATTTCCCACAGGATTTGCTACGAACATAAACAATATCATAACAAAGAAAGGTGAATTTGGGTTAGGGATGAAAATGCATGATTGGCATACCTTCATTAAGGTAATTATTCTAGTATATTATATATATATTTGTATATTGCATGCACTTTTTAGTGTATTATGTTTACTACTTTTGGAAAAATAATGAAAAAATCATTTTATAATTGTTGCAGTACATTCTATCTCTATCTCTCCTAGAAAAATTTGACAACAATTTCAAGCAAGTTATATATGATCTTGGAAAATCCAAGAGGTAAGTAGAGATATTTGTTCAATTCGTTGTATAGATCTTATAATTTTCATTTGTTTTACTTGTTATGTAATATATTGCATATTTTTGTTAATATATTTGTGCCTTGAATCACTTGTAGATGGTTGTCATCTAAAGAAATCCATAAAGAAGATATAAATCATTGGAAGAGAAAAATTCCTCATCTAATGTGTGAAATGTAAAAGTGTCTACCTTTGACATTTTTCAAAGCACAAGAACACTACCTCATACACCAAGTTGAGGAGATTGAATTGTGTGGATCTATACACACAAGGTCAATGTGGATGGTTGTGAGGCACTTGAAATTTTTGAAGGATTTGGTTAGACAAAGAGCACATCTTGAGGGTTCTATGGTGGAGGGATATATGGTATACTAGACCATGGTTCGATTGAGCGAGCTGGAAATTAGCCCCATGTTCTTCCAAGCCAATGTGAGCAGGTATTTTACGCAAAGGTTCTAGGTAAACTGGGTTGGTCATTTGTTGTTAGACATGATCCAAGAGGAAGTCCGGTAAAGTATAATGTGGTGGAAGAAGAAGATACCGAAGAACTAGAAGATGGTGTAGATGATGATCAGGATCAACAGTTAGTTGATAATGTGCCTGACGAAGATGTCAAAGAAGAGGAACTAGATCATGATGATGTAGGAGTTAATGTTCATGAATATGATATCTGTGTGGATGATGACATTATCGAAACTGATATCAATGATGATGATGATGATATGACCAATCCTTACAGTGTCGAATCTGGATTGAATGATACAGACAACAAGTTGGATGAAGAAGAAGATCAATGACATTGAAATGTATGAGTTATGCAATTATATTATCTATTTGATATTAATTTCTTGATAACATTATATTTGACTTATGTGGTTACATAATTAAGTCATGATTTTTTTGATTTTTATGCCATTACATAATTAATTCATGATGTAATTTTTAATGTTTAATTTTAATTCATGATGTTACAACTATTGTAGCTCTCCTAGAAATTTCCATATGATCATAATGAATAGTGTTTTAGGAAATTTCATGAAAGATGACACATTGATTGTAGTAGTGAAATAATTGCAAAGTCATTTAGATTTTTTAGATCAATCACCCTTCGCAATGTCATTTTTAGGATCATCTCCAATTTTATTACTAAGACACATAAGGTAGGATTTGATTGGCTTATCTTGGAGGAACATTGTGGCTTTGTGTAATGTGAGTAAATTTTGGATGGGGCAGTTTCTATTGCTAAGGTTGATCACTCCTTTCTATGAAGGCCAAACAATTATGATTGGGTCAAGTGTTCTTTTCTTTAGAAAATTCCTATTTCCTTTTTGATAGGTTATAATTTGATTAGATAGGTTATGAAGCACTTATTTCAAGTAATTTATGTCTATTTTAATTTGTAATTTATTAAATTCAAACACATCCAAAATTATGTCCCCGACTTTAATTGATTATTACATTATTTAATTATTAACTCAAATGACACCTCCAATTTAACTATATCTAATTGAATTTATCTAAAGTGTTGAAAATTTTTAGATCAAATTTAGTAATTAACTCAAACAACTTTGCCAATTTAACGATATGTATATATAACTTTAAGTTATTTTTATTTTAACTAAAAGTACTAAAGTTACAACATACAAATTAAATAATATTTATGATTGTAAAATTTATTTTTAAATATATCTCTTAGAATCCTTTTTATCCCAATTTGAAAATAATTCTATATTATATCTAATACATTTTTTAAAATTTTAAGATGAAAATAGCAAGGAAAAAACAAACAAATATCTTTATGAAAGAAGTATATTGGTGTGAAATTAAATATGATTTGTATTCAAATGTAAAAACTACAAAGAATGGAAACAATTCTTTCAACACATAAACTATTTTGTAGTAGTCAATTAAAATGAAAAAGATTACTCTATATTAGTTAGGATACACAACTAAGAAAATGATCTAAATAGTCTAATAATTTGACCATTAGCATATAGAAATTTCTATAGAGTTGTAGATCTCTAACATTTCAAAAACACAAAACAATATTAGGTAGATAATCAAGCATCTTTCATTTCTATAGTGACTTATTTATCCTAGAGGAACTAAGTACATATAGTATACAAAGAAAACCAAGAAACCCACAACTACCCCTATTTTGAAGGAGTTTAGTTTTCTCCCCTTCTTGATCTCCCTAATATTGTCTAATTATTTTAAAGAGACCAAGGGTCATAGCACAACTTTATTCAACCCACTTAATAGCTTGGTTAATGAAACTTGACAAAAGCAACAAAACAATTGCTACATTTTGCATTTAATGTGGAATGAAGAGTGGTGAGAATAATCTACTTATAGTTTAATAAAACACTATTTTTATAAGAAGGCTTGACATTAGAAAGGTAAGTGTTACTTTTAGATATTTCACATGAGTTTCCTAGGGCCACCCAGTTGTTATAGATTACCTATAGCACTAAAATGTCCCACTTGTGAAGCATGCATTGAATATCATATCTTTGGTTATTTCATTCCCAAAAAATTAGCGTTTCCTCATGTTGACCCCACATAGTGACATGTGAATGGGGCCAACTTTGAATTTTTTTCAATTTGTGCTTGTATGGAGTGAAACTTGACATGGTTAGCCTAGATGCATGCGTTGATGATATGGGAGGGTTTCGAGACTCAAACATGATGTCATGCTATATAAAGTCATCTCATCCTTCCTAATAATACAAGTTGTCGTATTCTTCGTATCTTTCATTTATTGTTCCTAATAATTATCAAATGGTGGTAAGTGATTATTCCCTTATATATCATTGTATAATTTTTTTTGTCTATATTAACTTATAAAATTTTATTATATTATGTGGAGCTCCAAAAAGTTAGAGAGGATTTCAAGTTAGTAGGTTCAAAATAAAAAATCATCACTTTTCTCTCTATGTATTTTGTATTACTAACATGTGACATTGTATGGATATATTTCTTTCTTGTATATATTACAGTTTTACCAACATATACTATTGTATGCTTGCATGGCTTCTTAGTTAATATATGGGGAGATAGAGATAGATGGGGAGAGAAAGAGAGAGAGAGATAGAGATATATGGGAAGAGAAAGAGAGATGGAGAGGGGGAGATAGAGAAGGGGAGGGAGAGAAAGGTATATAGATAGGTAGAGGAGGAGAGAGATAGAAGATGGGGAGAGAGGGAGAGATAGGTTGAAGAGAAAGAGAGAGAAGAGAGGGAGAGATAGGTTGAAGAGGAAGAGATAGAAGAGAGGGAGATAGATAGGTAGAAAAGGGAGAGAAAGAAGAGGGGGAGATGGAGAGTGATATGTAGAAAAGGAGAGAGAGAATAAGATAGGGGAGAGAGGGAGAGATAGCTCAATATATATAGAGGGAGAGGGAGAGACATAGAAAGGGGGTGATATAGAGAGATAGAGGGGGATGGTGAAAGAGATAGAGAGATCATGAGAGGTAGAGAAAGATATGGATAGAAAGAGATAGAGAGAGGAGTGGGAGATAAAAAGAGAAATAGAGATAGATATATAGAGTAGGAGAGATGGATGGATAGATGGAGTGAATGAGAGAGAAAGGGGTAGAGGGAGAGATAGCTCAATAGATAGAGGGGGGAAGAGGGAGTGACATATATAGTGGGAGATATAGAGAGATGAGAGGGAGGGGGAGATATATATCAATCACCCTCCCTATATCTCTATCTATTCATCCTTATCTCTTTATCTCTCTCTCTATCTCTTTGTCTCCCTTTCTATTTGTATGTTTTCATTATCTCCCTCTCTCTCTATATTTTCTTCCCTATATTTATCTTTGTCTCCTTAAGTGTGCAATGGGTATATTGAAGAGGTCTTAAAGGAGAATTATCATATCTTTAATCAAATGGCATGCTACCTTGAGCATAACTCCTAAGGACACATGCCATCATTGGATTGTTGACATGAAACAACTAATCAAAATTTAGTTTCTCTTTTCCCTCTCACTCTTTTCCTTTATCTCTTATATTTCTCTCTCTCTCTCTCTCTCTCTCTCTCTCTCTCTCTCTCTCTCTCTTTCTCTCTCTCTCTCTCTCCCTATCTATCTAAGTTCATCTCTTTCTCTCATTCTCTATCTTTTTAGTTTCTATCTCTCTTTGTATTAGCTAATAGGCTACATATATTGTGATATTTTAGCTTGAAAAAATCTCATGCTTGGAAACCACTATTGTGTCATTGGAAAACAAGTTTCAACAACCATTTAATGGTAAACCAATTGTAGTGTAATGGTAAAATCCTCTAAAATATCAGGTAAAAGCCTATATATACTATTATATAATAATAAATATAATTATATTATATATAATTTAATCTAATATTACTATTATATTAAATATATATTCTATTAATTATATTTTGTATTATATAAAAATATACTTATTATTAATTATTAATTATAATAATTTATATGTATTTAATAATTTTGTTAAAGAATATAATATATAATTATAATAAGTAAAATAATTATATTATTTATTATGTAAAATATAGCTAATATATACTTAACTATATTGTAGAATATTAAAACCTAGCTAAATGGCACCATAATTTTCAATTTAATTAGCATATTGTAAAACCTAGCGAAACCAGGTTGTAGCTCATCAAATTGGAGAAGTGAATGGTCAATACCGGTGCTGAGGAAGAGTTTGGAGTTAAAACAAGGTCAATACCAGTGCTGACGAAGAGTTTGGAGTGGAAAAAAGGTCAATACCAGTGTTGAGGAAGAGTTTGGAGGAGTGAAAACAAGGTCAATACCAGCACTGAGGATGAGGTTGAGGGCACTGAGGGAAAATCAACGACCAAGGGACAATGAGTACTATAAGTTTGGCACCCCCATTCTCTTTAACCTACAATTTTCATGCCTAGTTTCCAAAGATCTTCTCGTACATTGGCATCCCCATTCTCATAAAATGGTATAAGATAAGACAAAAAATAAAATAGCTTAGTTTTTCACATTTTTATCAACTAGCCTTAGGTCTTGGAAAAACTCCCATAATCTACTTACATCTTGGTTAAGGTCTAGGATTTCATCACACATGGCCTTCATTGCATGAGTCTAAAGCAATTGTAGGCTTAGCCTTCTCTATAAACTTAGTGAATTTGAACACTTTATCTTTATTTTTCCTCCAATATTTATGTTTGTCCCTCCCCTTTCAATCATCTTTCACAACTTGAACTTATAGTTTCCTTTTCTTATTGATCCTTCATGTGCTCATGTCAATCTAGCTAGTTGACCACCTAGCTACCCCCAATATCCTCCACGTTAAGCTTAATGCCTCCCACCTCCTCCAAAAATATTGACATTGTCATCATTCTCATCTAGAACTCATAATTAAGTCCCACTAACTTTCTAGGTTCCAAGTTTTGGTGGGAACATGTTATTCTTTGTTGTACAACCTACCTCAAATCTTATGTTCAAAAAGTTGCTAAGAACATAAAACAATAAGAAATTTTTTTAAGGTACAACTAAAAAGGGGTTATTTCCTTTTGGCCTCCTCCACCTCTTATATTTCAACATAGCATGGAATTACACTTACATAACATAAAATCAAAAAAATGGAAGTTTATATGGGAAAAGGAGCCCAAGTATATGCTAGGCTAAGCTATATCTAATGAATGTAAATAAGGCATACAATTCTTCTTTAATACCTCCTCCACACACAACCCTTAAAAATTATGAATAGAGGAATATAATCTTTGAAGAACTCAAAGTTGATTCTCTCCTACCTGATGCAATTAGTCATTTTATCCTTACAAACATTTATAATGATTATTAAAGGCACATAGACCAATTCTTCATAATAGAAGAATTTGATCATACTTTTCCAATGATGGCATTATGAGAAAACCTTAGATTAAATGAATAATTCCTAACTAAGTTCTTTAAATCATATCCAACCATATAAGAGAAGACCACTGCTATGTGTACTTGGATACCATGGAGAAAGGCTCTTTGGGCTCTTTCATCAATCAAGTTATTGTTAAATTTTAACACCTAAAGGTGAGAATGAAGAATCTTTCCTATGATGGTGGCCAATTATGCTTCTCAACACCTAGATTACAAAATATTTTCCAATATCATTTCCAACACAATTAAACCTATTGCTTGAGATATAGTCATACAAGTAAACAAATTGGCTTTCTTGATAGTAGATACATTCTAGACAATTCAATCCTTGCATCAGAGATTGTTGAATGGGCCCAACAAACTACTCATGATTCCCTTATTATTAAGTTAAAACTTTGACAAGGCATATGATTGCATCAAATGTCCTTTCATTTATAAAAGGCTCAAATGGATTTATTTTTAACCCTAAATTATTATCACACATTCATATCTTTGTTAATGAGTAATTGCACAATAGTGCGTCCCACTTGTGGGATGAGGCAAAAAAAATAATCCCAAAATTTCAAAATTACAAAATACCAGTTGAATGAAGAACCTTCATTTGAATGTGATGTCTTCTTGACCTTTGAATGAAGAACCTTCATTCAAAAATGATGCCATGTAAAGATTTTCAAATGAATGTATTTTTTATTTTAAATATTTCATGTTCAAAATGCTTTATAAACGGAACCTTTGCATGAAGGACCTTCAAATGAGGACCTTAATTCAAAGGTCCTTCATTAGAAGATCCTTCGTATGAAGGTTCCTTTAATGCCATCCCATTATAGCTCTTAGAGTTGTTAGAGATATTTTGGTTTCAAAGTAGAGATTGGACCATCAAATAGTGTCACCATGACTCTACCAAGATATCCATCAAATTGACAAACCCTAACTTAACAACCACAAATTCACAAGAAAATTGCCCCTATCATCCCTAGGGCATCAATTCAATGCCAAGTTTCTTTCTTTAACATACCCATAAATGCAATGAACCTCTATCATACCATGTTTCACACCAATCCATCGAGTTATAGTTCCAAGACAATGGGTGGATTGGTGGATTTCATTTCTATTTATCCCTCACACAGGCAAAATAGGGAAATCCCTATATTTGATTGTTTTCTCCCACAAAACAGTAATTTAAGACTTCAAAACAAATGCAAATGAAAGGGAACACATATATTTATCTACACTAATGATCTCAGAGCATTTAAAGCTTGTATGAATCCATACAACACAAAAGAACTTCGGAAAAATAGTAAAAACACAAAAAATTGCTTCAAGAATGTGGTATTTGATATGAAATTTTGGTATCAACTCCTCCAACAATTGAAACAATTGCAATGGGATGGGAATACAATATGATAGAAGTGGGATAAGAAATTCATCGTTTGAAGCATCAAACCAATATGCAAAGATGAAAGAAAGTGCTAACCCCTTAAACTGAAAAAAGTTTCTTTTAACTTTAAGTTTGTTGGGTAGCCAATTCTTTTAAGTTATCAAATCCTACCATCATACATAATCAAAATTTTGTTGTTTCAAATGACTATAAGCACTAACCACTATTTGAAGATGTTGAAACCTTGTCATAGAGAACTAGAACATTGATGCAACCACTCATCCTACCTTAAAACATACCAAAAGTCTCTAGCAATTAGCCATAGGAAGATTTAAGATGACTTAAACAATTTTTATTGCCAAAGCATAAACTTATGATGACTTAACCAGCCTAGTACACACTCCCTCCCCATTAACCACTTAGACATCTGGAAATTAAATTTAAATTTTCTGCTATTTTTAGTCATGTAGGTGCCCAATAAACCACTTGGTGGTGTTTCCCTTCAATTTTATTTACTTGAATGAAGAGAAAAAGTCCTTTGATTACAATTAGAGAATACATTTGAGGCCTTGGTTGTGTAATTGGTGGACCATAGTCACATTTAACACTTGTCCCAAATTTTGGGAGTTAAAACGTTAAGTAAATTTGATTTGTGATGGACACATTTGGATGGTAGTAACAATAACTTGCAATCTATCAAGACTTGATTACCTTATAACCTATCAAATTCTAGCACTGAAATGATAGATTAATCATAATGTCACCTTGGGATCACATCACCGTGAAAGAACTTCATCCAACATCCTTATGAGTGTAGGTACCACCAAATAGGTATTTTCAGATTTGTCTTCCTTGAACAAGGGAAATTCAAGAAGAGAAGAGGAAAGTGATACATGTAGTATGTCTAAAAGAGGGAGATCAACTAGAGGTCAAAATATTAGAAAAGAATTCCATAAACACATGGAATTTTTTCTTGCTAAAAGGGGGTCATGTTCTTATGATGATGAGAGCATAGGTGACATCGAGGTGCTCTTAAGGTACAAACATCTATAGAAACAATAGGTACCCAAGGAACTTCCTCCAATAAACACTGATTTTTGTGTCAACGAGAGGATATATCGCATAGCACCATCGTCATTACATGGTTTTAGCCTATTTTTCATGGATGACATAAAGGTCTGTTACAAAAAAGTTACTGAATTGATGGAGTATGTCGGACCCTATTACAGTTACAAAGATTGGATTCAACTAGTTCGATATATACAAAGTATGCGTAGGTATACAATGTCAGCAAATTATATACAACTAAAATATAAGGATCAAAATAAAGGAGTGGCTATGTACATTGATGCAAGGCCAAAAGCATTAGGGAATATTGTAGGGTTTATAAATAGTACATGACCTGGGTCAACAAATAAGCAACCCAGTTGCATATTCGAGGTATGTGAGGGAAACTGTCTATTTGTATGTGTGATAAAATCAATAACTGTAGGGGAAAAGTTTCTAATTGATTAAAATTTGAATCACTAAGATACAAACATAGTTACTATGGGGGTGGTACGTACTATATACCATTTTACCCAACCTCCAATTAACGACTCCAATATACCATTTTTAAAAAAAAAAAATTTGTAAGTCTATTGGTTTCATTTCGGTAATGCTTTTTTATATTTAATTTTTGTCACAGCGGGACATTGATCATATGGGGAAGGCTCCAACCCAAAGCACAAATTGTGATGCATCTTCAGGTGCTTCTACCTGATAGGTTTACCTCATTGTAATTGTACAAATTTGATACGAGAAAAATATTTTATTATTATATTTTTTTTATAAGTTTATTAGGTTAATTTCGATAATGTTTTTAATATTCTTGTTGCAGTCAACTGATCAAGGTAAGGCACCAACAGTAGAGGAGAGCATCCATAGGGAGGGGAAGTCACTGTTATGTGATGATAAGATTGTATATTCAGAAAACCCTCTCGATATGATAAGGAAGACACAAAAAAATGCAATGAAGAAATCCTTCAATTGTTACTCATAGTGCCTCAAAAAAATGAGATAAGAGAGAGGGTTAAAATATTGACTGAGAGAGCACAAAACTTACAAGTAAGCTATTATGAGGTCTTTAATTATAACATAAGTTCATTCATGGTTTTATATTTTGTACTCTTTTTTGTCATGAACTAAATATGTGTTATTTTTATAGGATTTTTTGCATCGTCATGATGTTGTTGGCCATGATTAGGGTACTACAGGTGCTGCCCAAGGAGTAGGGGTTGGTACAAGTTTCCAACCTAATCTTCCTACACATACATCACATCATCTGACCCCATCATATGTGCCTACATTTTCGACTGAAATGTTGGCAACACATAGCGTGCAGGCATCAAATAGTGCACCCTCTGGCAGTGAACACATACCATAACATGTGTTAGGACATGTACCTAGGGATGCAGAGGCCACTAGTACTGGTGATGTTTTAGCATAATTTCTTGGATCTTCTAGTATTACTAGTACAAGAACATTGTCGGTCACATTTGTGGTGACTAAGGATTTTGTTCCCATAAAGATAGAGAAGGTCCCTGGTACTTTAATTTTTTTTAATTATTATATATATAATCCAATTGAAATTTACCTATTGATCACTCTTTTTAGACTAATGATCCCATGATCATTTTGTAGGAAATGATATTTTTTATAAACATCTAAGTGATATTACATTGGATCTCTTCAGGCCCACCATATGTACATAGTGGAATGCCCAAAATAAAGATTTAAAAGATGATCTCATTAACCATTTAGTTGTGTTGTTTTTTGATAAAAAAATCAACTGAACCAAGGTCCTTAAGAAAGCTAGTACCTATCTAAAGTATGTGAGGGACCAATATAGGTCACATTTAGAGAAGAACAAAAAGTACGAGCGTCCCCCCATGATTCTGGAGAGGGAGTGGAAGGACCTAGTGTAGGATGGAAAGGAGAAGGTTGAAAAGAAAAAATGAAAGACACCACTGGGCCAAGGAAGGTATGTGATACTATCAACAATGTAATTATATACTTATTACTCTTTCTTTTTACATAATCTAATGTATTTCAAACTTTTCATAGGCTGCCCGACACATCGAAGGTAACAAAGGAAAGACTAAAAAAACATGGGCAACAAAAACTTGGCTCTGGTGGTTATTTGAAATTAGCCGCATCAATTGTATGTATCAATAAATGAAATATTGCATCCAAATAATAAATTGAAAACAATTTTGGTTTTATCACACAATGGAAGCAAAATTCATGATCTTATGCCAAAATTCAGGGCTCTAAATTCAATAGAGCATCCACAGAAGAGAACCTAAAGATTGCCTTCTAGCAAGGCTATGGAGTCGTGGTTGAATGCCTAAGAGTCTTGACTGGGCAAACAAAAACTTCCACTGCA
Source organism: Sequoia sempervirens (assembly GCA_007258455.2). Classification (NCBI taxonomy): domain Eukaryota; kingdom Viridiplantae; phylum Streptophyta; class Pinopsida; order Cupressales; family Cupressaceae; genus Sequoia; species Sequoia sempervirens. The sequence goes on along the minus strand of VDFB02059658.1, from coordinate 6,500 downwards.
TCTGACACATAGGTAAATAAACTCAATAAAGTTTATTTAAAATTGAATACTTGTGCAATCTATTCAATATTAATTTCCACCATAAAGTAATTATATGCCTATTTTTTTTAAACAAACAAGAAATTATAATACTGCACATGACATTGGAATGTAGCCTAGTGAGGGTGGAGCACAACCTACAGATGAAGGTCATGGTGTGCATCCTGGTACTAGATGTATTCATTTGTTATACAAAATGTAGTATGGATTAATACAATTAAACATCTTTAATTGCAATTGGTGTATTAATTAATGTAACATTTCATGTTGCAACTTTAGAGCATGTAGAGTGTGATCAAACTGTTGAGCATGATCAAGCTAGAGAAGATCAGGAACATGATGTGGCCCCATCAGGTAAAGAGGACCACTCTAATGTTCTTTTAAACATATTTAATTGCAATTGGTGTATTAATTAATGTAACCTTTTGTTTTTCAATTCTAGATTAGGATTTAGAGGGTGTCCAACATGTTGAGCATGAGGCTATAAGACAAGATCAAGAACATGATGTGGCCCCATCAAGTAAAGAGAACCACTCTAATGTTCTTTTAATTAATGAAATACTTGTAACAATAATAATAAAACATATCAATTTAATATTTCTTTGTTATTGCAATAGACCCCCCTTGTAGTGGCATCCACGTTGTGAGTACACAACTAAGCATACATTAAGATCACAAGCAAAGTGCAAAACAACTGAAGGGGGGACAAATGATTTAGAAAATGATATTTCGCTTCTTCTTTTTTAAGCTACAAAAAACTGCATGAATGAATGTTATATGTTAATGAATGACAACCATATTTTTGATAATATGTAAAAACTGAATGAATGAATGTTATATGTTAATGAATGAATGCGAATATGTTAATGAATGAATGTTATATGTTATTAATGGATGAATGAATGAATGCATGATTAATGTTATATGATCAGGTATGGGGAATTGAGAGTGATGTGAGGGGGGGAGGGGCCAAATGAGCTTCCACCATCATGTGGTTGGCCCTATTAAGTGGAGAATATTAAACTATTCTCAAAACAAAGAGAAGTTCAGTAAGGTAGTGCAATTTTCAATATAATAAATGCATCGTTTGAAGCATCAAACCAATATGAAAAGATAAAAGAAAGTGCTAACTTTTCACTATGGTGGCAGAAAAATCATTCTTTATACCTTGATGCCTTCATTTACCAAGCCAATTTCTCTTGCTTTGCATAGCTCTACCATGTTTGTGGATGTGATATGTCTCCTACACAAAAAACATGTACTAGTTTATGACCTTCAATCCAATTACATCCAAGTATCTTTTTAATTCCTCTTTCTTTCATCAATCTCTTTACTATTTGAACCTCGTACAAATTTTTTAGATGAAGAACCCATTATTGTGAAATCTACCTCCAGTTGAGTGAAGTGAATCCATGCTCTACATCATAATTTGAAGTTGTTTCCATTCCAATGTTCTAAGTTTAGTTTGTTTGTATGGATTTGTATGAATACCACATTGTGTTGTGTGTGTATTTGGTTTCAAACCTCTATTTCTTTTTTTTTTAGTGGTGACATAACTCTAAAATTTGACTTTTGTGCATAATAGCTTAGTGGAAAAATTGACAGCTCTAAAGGGTTTAGAGGCTCGATTGAGTTAGATACATGGATATTTGGATCTTGTTGTTGATGGGAGGCTTCCACTTGACCATGAAAATTTGTACCATCTGTAGGTATGCAAAAAATTCTCTACTTACATTCATTCAACTTACTAGCTTCCTTACCAAAAGCTACCCTTGTTAAGCCACAACCATAACTAGCACACTGTCATAATGCTTCAAAATTAGTCATTAATCTTTGTCTTGACAAAAAGGATAATAGTCATTAATACATTACTAAGGGTAAACATATTTCATAAAGACCTATGAAGGATAAACCATAGTCTACCAATCCATTAGAGACTCATAGTGCATAAAACCATTAAAAATACATCATAGTCATAACCTTTACTAAGGGCACAAAAAAGTCTTTTGGATTGTTTACAAATTTATATCTATGATCACTTTCCATGTCTTGAAATTTAGCGTGTAAAACCTAAGCCTCATGTCCTCATATGCTTCATGCCTCCATGTTTGTCCAAAAAAAATTCATGGCACAAGTCTTTCCACAAAAAACTTCATGCTCTATGACTCCTGCTCTATGATCTGTTTTCTTGCATTTGTTCTCTCAACATTGTTCCTTTTGTATGTCATTGCATCAAAAACCTGATTAGAGAACCATTCACATCCTCTACTTTACAAAATCAAAACCTAGTTAGAGAACCATTCACATCATATACTTTACATCATATCAATCTGCATTGGAATTGTATCCCTTCAAGGAAAAACAATCAAACACCTATACCAAATCATCAAGGAACACTAACAACCATCTATACCTTCTCACTATAACCAATTATCAAACCTTCAAGACAAAAGGTTCATCATGTTTTGAAAGAAACAATCAATCATCTAATTCACAACTCTGTCCATTCCAACTTATTGTCCTTTTTGCAGTCAAGTCATCATTCATGCATATTAGATTCAACATACCTAAATCATTAAAAAAAACATACACTTCCTTCTATACCTTATCCTAAACTTTGAAACATCTTTGTCAACATGAATACAATAGTTTCCAACCACTAACAATTCCTATTGTCACTATTTTATCAGATTACCATTATCCATGCAAACAAGCACCACTTCTTAAATAGGCTTCCATACCCTAAACAGGCATTGGGGTAGTTCTTATGCAGAATGAATGGCTTATTATTTTTGAAAGTAGGAAAATGACTGAAATATATTTTCTCTAAGTATTAATGATAAGGAAATTTTGGCTATGCATGTTATAATAAAGTTCCAACAATATTTGTTAGGGCATCATTTCATCATTTGGATGCATTATCAAAGGATTATATTTGGTGTTAAGCTAAATTTTATATTTTTGTAGGTTAATTAAGTAATAATTATTTTTTGCAATGGGAAACCCAAATATCCAAATTTTATATGCTATAATATTTCATTGCTTTTTGGAGGAGCATTTGCACTTTATTCATTGTTATGATGGTATGTTAATGTAGGCCAAAAGGTTGGAAACTAATTCAAGTGATTTCAATCATACTCCAAATTGAAGTATTTTAGTCAAAATCATAGAAAAAATTTCAACTCCAGAACAAAGCAATGGCTTGAGAACAATGCACCATTTTAGAAGGCTCTTCTACTAATCCACCACATGGTGCAGTGTTGCCCATTGTGATTAGGTTACTATATCCTTGTTTCCAGTTATTCAATAAAATGCACCAATAGCCAGTGTAAATGTATGTGTTCATATTGATATTACACTAGAGCAGAAAGTAAAGAATTGACAATGTATCATTGTGTTGTCTGACAATGTATCATTGTGTTGTCTGCATTAGAAAAGGAAAGTTTCTACCATGAATTTGTTGAACACCTTTTAAAGTAGATTAATATTTTCATTTGTTTTTAAATTGTCCATCGCTCTCCACACCATCTGATAATGGAAAGAGTAAATATTTGTTATATCATTTACCTTTTATTTCTTTATTATGAATGTTGGGAGATCTCTCTTCATCCTAGTCATAGCTACCTATTTTTGTATTTTCCTAACTAGTTGTTTGCATTTTGATGACTTTTTGTAGTGGGTTCCATCTATCTCGCTTCCTGCTACAATATCTAATGCTACCTACTCCTGTCACAGTCAATTAGTATTTTCTAGTTTCTTTGATGGTGTTGTTGGCATATTCAATGCTCAAACATTGAGGCCTAAATCAAGATTTACATTATTTTTGTGATTATTAGTCTATCAAATGCTTAGGGAATCAATGAATTGTGACATCTTCTTAAATGCTCATGTTCAATGCATCCCATGTGCATGCATTTTCAAGAGTCTAGATTACTCAACATGCCAAACATGATTCCCTCTCCCTCCTATAGTATCTAAAACTAGGATTTTGATAAATCTTGTTAAGGTTAGGTACTTTCTATTACATAAAAAATATTACTCTCTGCCTATCTTGTCATAGACTAATGTTTTTGGTGGTTGGGTATTTCTTCTTGTGTTCAAGAGCATATTATGAAGACAAGTCACAAGCCAATCTCTATTTTTGTGTGTGGAGATTAGTAGAAGTTGACACTCATTACTTATCTTGATGTTACCTTGAATAGTGAGTATTCTTCAATGTTGTGTGTCATTTTATAAATAATGATAAAATTGGTTATCTCATTGCATTATGAAGCCAAAACTACAATACTACTAGTATATGCCAAAACTCTAGAACTTTTCTTTTGGCACACATTATTGAGGAATGAATCTCTTGCATCCATGTGCTCATGTAGGTCTTTTTGCATCAACCTTGTATGAATATACTTCAACTGCTTATTTTTTGTGTCGTAGGTAAGTATTTCCATAAGAGAGGCTATACTTTTTTATTGTTATCTCATGAATTTGATTATTGTTTATTGATTGGTAAAGGGTCTGGATACACAACAATTATAATGCTCTATTAGAAACTCTTATTACAAGAAGTATTTTTCTACTTAGCAGGTGGATAGTCACAAATGGATAGACATGTGTTTTCAAGGACTTTTCTTCTTCTCTTCCACAATTTTTACATCTCTCACATTGATGCACCTAGGCATGAGGTTCTATTGATGCTCAACTACAACAATTCCCTTTGAAAATTATACAAAACACATATGTACACTCATGTTTCTCTTGCATGAATTCCAAGTACATTCACTAGATCAAATTAAATGTGTTATGGTTCACAGTGATTCAAACCTTGTCTAATGATGTCAGTTATGGCTTCAGGAAAATTCACCGTCAACAATTCACTATCATGACAAATTCATCTCATGTAAAATTCACCACCAACAATTAATCACTACGGATAATTCATCGCATTAACATTTTTCAATATATATTTCCAGGACCTTGAGATTTTTTTTGCAAAAGAATAATTTCCACCACATTAATAATAGTGATGACTGATATTGTTGTATAATTTGTTTACTAGAATAAAATAAAATATATTGAATTTTTTTTTCATTTTTATTATAATAAATCAAATTTTCTAATTGTATATGTGATGAATTATCCATGGTGATGAATTGTTGGTGGTGAATATTCCATGAAATGAATTTGTCATAATGATGAATTGTTGAGCAGTGAATTTTTCAACGATGAATTTTCCTAGAATGGTAATTTATTCAATTGATATTGATCAATACAATTCCAAGCACCATTCCTCTATGCTATTGTGTTTAAAACAGATTTTGATTCAAACTTCCCCTTATTACATACCATAATTTTTGCATTTGGTAGGGTATGCAGTTGCATTATAGCTCTTGTTAAATTGATAATAAATGTTTTGAATGGTTTTAATTCTTATTGTTTTTAATATTTTAAAATAGTATGTATTTATGGTTTAAAATTTAAATAGTTTAATGGTTTGAACAATAAGGCTTAAGACTGCTTCTTGATCATAAATGTTTTGAATGATATTAATGCTTCAAACTTAAGATTCGTTTCATTGTTATAATGATCAAAATGTTATACTTTGCTATACATTCAAGGATTATCTTTCCTGCTACCCTTTGCTCCCTCCCCCCTCCTTTTAAGTATTTTCTTTGTCATAAAATATTCACATTTCTTTCTCATTTACACAAATTTATCTGAAGCTCTAGGAGTGACTAAAATATGTAAAAGATGACATGTATTATGTCTAAACAACAACTTTCCATCTTATAGCTAATTAAATACTTAATGTCTGATGAGTTTAGAGCTCGAATAATGCTTGTATATGCATGTGTATCAATAAGGGAGCCTATGTGAAGATTGAAATTTAAAACATCGCTTTGGTATTTTTCCTTAGGTAGTGAAATGATATTTTGAGTAATACAAACCTACACACACAAATGTGTTTTGCATTGTTAATTCAATACCATGAAGAGTGGAATACAAAAATATCAAACCAAGCAAGAATAATCAATTCATAAGATTATTCTATTCTAAGAGGTTCAACTAGTTGCTTGTTTCTTTTTGATTGTCAGGAAGTCATCAATATACACTTGGTTTTCCCACCTTCTCTTGCCTCGTGGCTAGAGAGTTTCTACAAAAGGAATAAAATTAACCTTCAAGATTGACAATGGAAATGAGTACAAGGTAAATATAACTTAATGTTAATTGGGTATGATTTTATTTGTTCAAGGCCAATTTAGATTCATTTTTTGCTCACAGTACTTTTATTTACATTTATGTTTTTCTAATATCCATTTTCCTTTAAACTCATATCCTTCTATACATATTGTGTTTACAACAATGCTTTCCTTAATTGAATCTAGGGGAGAGGACCCAGTACCTGAGCATGTTTCAATAGTTGTGATAGTAGTGGTTTATATAATGCCCAATATATTTTATCAATA